>JAUJYT010000126.1:0-28979 GCA_033996565.1 Nanhermannia nana
TTAACAGATTTAACAGGATTTTTCATTAAATTATATGACACAGTTCCTCATCCGTTTCACTTATCAAATATTATTTATGTGTATATTTTTCATCAGCACTTATTGGAAATTGAAATCTTGTGTGCAATTCTAATCTTAATCTTATTGACACATAAGTGCAAAATTCTATTTCTGAAAAGATTTGAGATCTTTTGCTTTTCAAGTATACAAAGAGTCCTTTTCAATAAAAGTTGTTTCAGTAGGTTTTCAAAAAAGGAAAAAATTCAAAAGATTGGTTTAAATGTTATACAATAGAAAATCTTGACAGAAATATATTTTTAAGCCAAAAATTTATTATTTTCTATCGTTTTCAGCGAGTTTTCAGAATTTAACAAAGTCTACAAAGTTTACAAAGTTTACGAAGTTGTCTAACAAACTGAGACGATGGGCGATGTTAATGGACCCATAAGTAATATAAGCAGCAAACCCATTGACCATCAAAGTGATCACTTTGGACATTGCCCTAGAGGTCAAGGGGAGACAGAAATACGATGGAGGGAAAGATCACAATACGATCAGTACAATAGAAATAGCGATATAAGAAATACAGGCATTAGTAATGAATTCAACTTAACGACTACAACAACAAGAGAGAGCCAGTTTTCGAGTTTGAGCACGAATGCCAGTGGGAATGTTCATATAGGGCGAGGTAGGCATAGAAGAATTGCCACCAGAGCTGATCAGTATAGCAATAGCTGCGCAGCATTGGCAGCACCAGCAGTACCAGTCTCTAGAAGTAGGAGCGAAGTTGACTCCAATTCCGCGTTTGACAACAAAGCCTTTTCAAGTGATGGCGATGTGGTCGACACTCATGAGCTCCAAACTCAAAATAATAGTCAACTACATAGTGATGCCTCATCTCAACCAACTATTTGTGTACTAAGTTCTCAAAATCTAAGCGAAACGGCTCTGTTCAGTGATCACACCATTCATAATGCTATTTGTGATGAGAATAATAAGGCATTTAATAGTTCAGTGAAGCCTCAAAATGAGTCTGAATCTACTTTTAAAAGACAACAATATTGTTCTCGATCTGACAATTGCCACGTTATAAGAGCTCGCAGTTCACGGTCCGCGCGTTCTTCTGTGGTCAAACATATCGGTGTTTTCTATTCTGATTTGTGTGATGTGATCAAAGCAATGAGAAGTGGCAGTAATAATAATAATATAACTAATAATAATAATAATAATAATATAACTACTATTAATAATAATACAACACCAGCAGCACAGCAATCATGTGTATTAACTCAGGGCTCACAAAGCAATCACAGGAATATATCAGCGCCTGTTTTGCTACAAAATGAGCATTTGATTAACACAATAGTTCCAGTGCCACCACAATCACAATCACAATCATTACCATACCCGCAACAACCCGTACCATGCCTGCAATCAAATCAAATGACACATTTGACAGCAGGCAATACCACAATCCGAAGTCCATCACAATCTCATACCCGAGTAAATGACACTCAAGTCCATGATTTGCCTGATATACTGAACTCTCATTTGCCTCCACCGCCATACTCAACACTTCCCCCGCCATCCATACATTTACCTCCACTATCATTACCACCATTAGCCCCTATAAGAGCCCCTCCACCACCTCCACCCCCTCCTCCGCTGCCAGCAGGTCGCCCACCATTACCATCAAGACGTATACTTCACGCACCGAGTGGTCCTCTAACTCATTGTTCGCGACCAAACTATTTGAGGCCAAGTTGTGCTGTTAGTGAGACCGAGACCTCTGCCTCAAAGACATGTCTCTCATGTAATGGTGTATCCATTCGATGGTTTATACTTTTAATTGCTTTTATTGGACTTTTATGCGCTATTATTGGTACTGTATTGGGTGCGCTCAGAACAACAGGTAGAGAACATCTCACATTAGCTCTTCTAATGATCGGTAAGTTATTCAACTTGAGTTGCTATTGATATATAGTAAAGTCTATTATAAGTCTTTGCATTACATTATGATCTCAACTACTATTTTATTTATACCGGTCCTCGGGTTTTATTATATTTTTGATTATAATATAATATAATATAACTATAAAATCTATAACATGATGTGTACCAAAAAAGAAGCGAAATGGCTCTTCAAAGCCTTAATATCTATCTTATTATTTTCTTTGTACTGTAAGATGTTTATTACTTTTTTCCTGTAGAAGTTTTTTATATTTAGTACAATTCAAGGCTTTCTACTTTTTTATCCAATGTCTTACTCTTCGGTTTGGTTTATGAAAACCCGAATAACTTGAGGGCAATTTCAAATGGAGTTTCATATATATTGAGACATCCTTTTATAATTTATTTTCGTGTTCATAATACACTCCGATTGCGTTTATTTTTTGAATACACTCTCCTTGAAATAAATAAACTGCGAATTCACAAATCCTCATAAATATTTTACGCGTATTTAATGCAGTCTTTTATTATACACTGTATTAATACAAAAATATTACATTATATTATATTATATTATAAATATTAATAAATATTTAGTTATAATTATTTTAAACTTAACTTTTTTAAGAGAAAAACAATTTAGGGCTAAACCTAATTAGCTTTGTTTTGAGTCATTTAATAATGTTTTGCAAATAAGTTAACTGGAAAGTAATTATGTTTTCTTTAAGAGTTCATTTGCATCTTTTCTCTAACTTAAAATATTTCTTTCATATAATTTATTTAATTGGATACCATTTTTCTTCCCAAATTTTCTTCAATTAAGTATTTAAGTGCTCTACTGATGAATCGGTGTCTTTTAAATAGAGAAAATTGATTCGATTAATCATTCGGTACTAATAAATATTTACTTTGAGATATTTTCATGAGATTTTGAGATTAAAAAATAGATTCATTTTGCTCTGATATCTAGTTTTTAGCAAATTAGTAATAGAAAAGCTTTAGCTATTTCCTAATCAATCATATTGTAAAAGTTCGTTATTCTCTAAGAAGAACTCAACTAATTTCTAGTCTATTAAAATTAATTGTAAATATCATGATATTTAAAGTTTCTTATGATTTTCCAATGCATTCAAGCACTTGATTACGTCAATAAATAACAACAATAGCCTAGTTTTGAGATAAAGAGTGCACAACACTGAGAAAGTTTTATACTTCTCTAGCAGTGTGTTTACAACAACTTTGAATTCCTAACAGCATATATCCTGAGTATGCAAATTGTATTACATTGTTCTGCGTTCCCTTTTCTCATTCATTATTATCATACTTACAGTTCTATTCCTTTACTGAACATAATTTATCATTCGGTCTATTCCTAGTTGTGCTGTTCATAGGCTTTTTCCATTACATTTTCAATAAAAGCGTCAAAAATAAAATTCTTGGTCTTATATTTTCTGAATAAATACATTAATCTAAATCTTGAGGAAGTATAATATGCTTTCTTTTTAATATGTAGGCGATTATGAACTACACATTGTATTTAAATAATTGAGAGCAACTTTAATGTGTTTATTATTTTTAAAAATTCTATTTATTTTATGAATCTATCTCTGCCTAACAGATCATTGCGTTATTCTTTTACTACCATTTATCGCTATTTAACAGAATTTTACATTCTTTTCAAAGAAATATTAGACACGAAAGTTATAAATTTGGTTTTATTTATTTGATGCTCTGCTGTGTATTTCTTATTTATTAACACGAGTTGTTATACAAAACTTCCTTTTTTCTTATCATTGACAGCAAAACAATAACCATATTTCAGAGTAATGTAAATTCAATAACTGTCCAACATTTTAAACTTCTATTAGTATTTATTTAAAAATTTATTTTTAAATTTCTGGGTTTAATAAAGTTCAAGTTTGTTATTCGCAAACTTGATTAAAGTGCAAAAGTTCTTAAACATTACCTTTTTGAATATTTTGTTCTTTTAGTTCATAATTTACTATTAATAAAATTTAAAAACTTGATTCACATCAACAAAAATATAAACTTCTCTTTTGAAGCGTGACTTTATTTCATGAACTCTTAACAATCTTTCTCAGATTCTGCTTCTATTTGTTATTTATTGCCTAATATTTCATTTAATATCAAAATTTTTAAGCATTTTCAGTAATATTTGGACCTAAAAAGTTGTTTGAAAGCCTAAAAAGGTTATTATAATTCAAAGAAAATGATTTAAAACCTATTAATTAGTTTTACGTGATATTAAGTAATATTCAAATTTTGAAATCTTTAAACTGGAACTCAATAATAATAAAGAAAATCAATTTAGTTTTTTGTAATTAAGTTCATCTTTTGATTACTGAAGATTTTTTTTATAAATGAGAACAAATTTCTAATCAAAGTTAAAAAAAACAATTATCAACATTATGATACTTAAAAAGAAGATGCTTTCAATTCTAACATAATATTATTGAATAAATTAACACAAATCTAAATCTATTACATTTAAGCCATTTTTAATTGATAGCATTTTATCGTTAAAATTGTTGTTAACCATTAACTTAATTCGAATCAAAATTATTTTTAGTTCAATTGATATACTTTTTAAATTATAAACTGCAAGAAAAATGGTTATCTTCTATGCAATCAAAATAGAAAAAAAAATATGAAAGGATTTTTGTAAACTTTAAGTCATATAAAACATAATTCTTTTTCCCTTTTCAATAAGATTATATCATCGGTAATGGTGTTGACTATTAATTTAATGGAATTCTCGTTTTTTGAATCTTATTACTGGTGTAAAAGCAATCTGTAAAATGTTTTGTTTAGTTTGACTTCAATACAGAAAAAGATGAATAAAGATCTTTAGATTAGATTAAACACAATGTCTTTAGCATTCTATTCAAAGTCGTCTCCAAATCCTAATTTGAATTTGGTCCTATTCTTTAGCATTATTGACAAAATAGTTTTCATGCAATGGAAGTATAGATTAGTAAAAAAGAAATTTCTTTTGAAACCGGTAAAAAAGTAATTTGAAATGAAGAAAATGAAGTAAATTACATAAAAATGCGCACTATATTCATAACTTATGAGAATTTTACTCCCGACTAAAAAAATTCATTGATTTTTCTTTACTTGAATAATAAATGTCACACATAAGCGGAATTATATATATCACAAGTGCTAAAAATGTTGAGCATTTCTGACAACAAGAGATATTTTAATGAAAATGCATTACTTTTTCTTGAGCTGAAAATATTGTATATGTTGTCAAAGCAATGATTTTGATGTATCACTAATACTGTGCTGCAGTAATACTTAAGATATAAGATAAGAGATTCCCTGATTTTCACAAATATTTTTGTTTAGCAGTTATTTCTGAAGCCGACTCAGTCTGTGATGAAATGCAATTTCAGCAAAATCTTTTACATATTATTTGCTTAGTATCACAAAATCAAGTAAACAGTTGTGCAAATACACAAAAGCCCTAAAATTCATGAATGCGAAGGAAATCCAAGTGATTTTAATTCATGGCAAAAAGAAATGTTATGCTAAGAAAGTATGAGATCATTGCACTCTTTTTGCTCGTAAGTAAATGATTCGTCTAATACCTTATTATTGATAGTTTGAATTGCGTTGGCTTTTGGGCATTGCAACCAATTGCAGTCTTATTTGGAGTTAACCAAAAACATTTCTAAATAAAAAGTTCGCTTATAAGAGACGAGACATGCAATAAACACGATTAAAGTCAAACAAGAAAAATCAAGTCAACTGCTGAGAAAGCGGAGCACTTAAATGATAGTATTAGTGTTGAATTTTTTTCTTAGTTTACAAGTTGATAAACTTGTTTAATCAAAATAATATTCAAATTTTGCACAACTAATCAAAATAAAAAGTTTGGCCGAATTTCATATGCGATTCATTTTAATCATTCATTTAAAACGTATATAATTTGCTGATCAATGATATTAAATAATGTTTAAATTGAATTTTTTTTTTTGATTGATCGATAAAATTAAGTTTTAATTAGTCCACACTTATTAAGCCATACATTTGAAACAATTCTCTTCATAAATATAATCCTTTCATACAATTAAAGTTTTATAAAATTTGATAACATACTGAACTACAATAATAAATGTGTTGATGGATTTGGGCTCACCTGGTGTTAGCTGTGTTAACACCAGTTAATTAGAAAATTGCAAATTGTAAAAAAATAACATAGATTTTAATTTTAATAAATTGATAATTCAAAATGCACTTTTGTATCTTAAGATTTCATTTGCCTTCTGGCGATTTCCTTAAACAGTACTTTTATATATTTAGTGTTTAATATTTTGCTTGAAAAAACTGAGTTGAGTGAAGCGGTTGGCAACTGGCGGTCAGATCTATTATAATCATTGATCATTGAGCCTAAACTGAGTTTTGTCCAAAGAATTCTATAAATTTTGTTATCATTTGATTTGATATGCATTACAATCTGTCAAATCTCGTTCAACAATAGAGTCACTCAACCAAATGCTGATCTTTATGCTTACTTTTATTAAAAAAAGTTTGTTTTTATTGTGATAGATGAATAAAAAAATTCAATAAAAGTAGAAGATTAACGTTTAGCTTGCAAAAAGTTAGTCCACTGCACAACTTTAAGTTTCAATTTTTGATATATTGTATGATAAAAAGTATGTTTATTTAATTTCTAAAGTGATTTGAATGAGTGTTTTGATAAAAAATTAAAATAAATTATACACTTGTAGTTACATTTGCAGCACTTCATTATTTCTATCTGTTCCTAAACTTAATAACGATAAGTTGATTCGAATGACTGGTGTTTCTCTCTAGAGATAACTTCAATTTTTGATGTGAACAGCATTAAGTATAAGATTAACTTTCCTTCTTTTTCAAACATTGAGTACCGTTTAGATATATTATTAAAATTCATTCAGTAGAAAAATATTTCTTAAATATTACAATATTTTCTTTTCATTGAAATTCAATAAATCGTGTCTTTAACTGATTAGAATTGATGGTCAATAGAAAAGCTCAAGGCTTACCAGTTAGTGAAAAAAGATTGTGATAGCAGTGAATTACAGATAAAAAAGGACACAAATATAATAAAAGTAAGGTTTGATGAATATCTTCACAAAAGTTATCCATGCAACCTTAGGAAAAAGTTCCAACAGTAAAGTAGTATTGAATATTAAAATAATGGCTTATCCAATTAAATTTAATTCTAAAGGATATTAACAAGTATTGATTTTTTTATTCAAACTTTCTTTTAATTTAAAATAAGGATTATATTCTAAGCATGAGTTAGTCATTTAATAAAGGCCTCAGATTTAAGTAGAGTCTTTAAAATATGGTTGGGTCACGTAATTTAAAAAATAAAAAAATTGAAATGAATAATTTTTTATAAGCAAAAAAATTTAATTTAAAATATATTACTTAATGAATTTTTAATGCATAAATTTGTGTGCGACAAAAAATCTCAGCTTGAAATTACTGTAATACATGTTTGAAGATATGTTTCACGATTTTAAACTTCGCATAATTCGTAGCCTAACAGATAACTCTCAATACATAAGGAGAGGAATACTTTTTAATGCATTAAACAATAAATTTTGATGTTAATGAGAGGAAACTAAATAATGAGAATCATAGAGAAGAACTTCAGCCAAAGAATGAAAGGGAAATGTAATGTTGAGAAAAAAGTCATTTGCTATTCACCGGTCAGTGGCTTTGAAACCTATGATTTGCGGGATGTTTGTATAATGTCTCCAATACGAAAAAGTCATTTCAATGTAATTTTATTGTTCAAACATAGCATTTTGATGTGCCTTATGTTGAATGTATCATTTTTAGTCCAACATAATTGTAACGCATCGATAATTTTTGAAGTTCTGTGTTTAATATTGACTCATAAAAAACTGCTTTGATGTTAACTTATTATCATTAAATACTAGACTTTTTTATATTCCATATTATTATTATTTTACACAAAAGGATTTTCTTTGGCTAAATTTTCCAATGATTTGATAATAATAACAATAAAAGTTGTTTTGATGCGGAAATGTAAACAATTTGTTTATATGGGTTTATATTTTTAAAATATATCACATTCAAGAGATTATTGATAAATGACAGCAAAAACCTTAAACATAATAAGCTCCTTAAGTAGACTCAAATACATCTTTTTAGTGAACAAGTTAAAGCATTCATAAACCTATCTTGAAATTAAGGTTATTTAATCACCGTTTGGTTCCAAGCACTGTATTAATCATCGCTTGTTTGCTTCTATTTTGAATCCAAAAGTCAAAATTTGCAGCTCATTATTCGGTTCATTTATTAATCCTGTTGTCAAACGAATGTTTATGGTATTAAATGCTTTCATTTCAAAAGATCATAGTATTTGTTTGACTAAAGCGCTGCTCTATTTTGCGCGCATCAGTAAAATTGGTGAGGACTCAAAAAAGTTTGCAAAGAATATTATGGTTTTTTGAGGGGCATTGCACTGCCATAAACTATCTGTGCTGTATTTTGCTCTTATTTACTTCGTATCACTACTGATATGACGAACGATGGTTTCGCCTCGATGCTCTTTAACCAAATACAGAAATATATCTTCAATGCAGTGAAATACTGGTCGCAAAAATAGCTTTTAAGTTGACTTCTTTTTTACGTGTCTTAAATATGAGTTATGTTTAAACTAAAAAAGATGAATAATATGCACATTTCTCTTATGAATATATTTCCTACTCTTTTCAGCAGTTTAACTAATGCTCACCTATTTCTATGCATAAATGTTTCCTTTAAAACATATTCAACTTTAAAGCTCTTGAGTTCAATAACTATATAATAAGGAAAATTCAGTGACAAAACAAATTTAAAATTTTAATTTTCAACAATATCTGTGTTGGCTTCAATTGATAGGATGTTCACAAATTTTTAGAGTTAATATTAATTTTAAGATTCTTTGAAGTGATAAAATTATGCTAAAAAAGGTTACAATAGTTAAGAATCAGTTCAGAGGATTCATTGGTAGGGTGTAACTGACAATTTTCAGGATTTTGCTTATTCAGGAAATGCTTACAATTCTATATAATAACTATTTTTCACTTTAAATCTTCTAAAGTGAATTGAGCCCAGTGTGAAAAGTACTGTGGCCTAAGAAATAACAATAATGAAGATTGCAGTGAATTTGTAAAATGCATGTCACGGCTACACGATATTGCACTTCCAAATAACTGTTTGAGTCATTGATTTTTTTAAATGTACTCAATTTGAGAAAATGAGAGACAAGTGAAAAGAGAGAATAAATTGCATTAAAAATTACTAAATTGCTGTCCAAAAAGCTTTCATCGAAATCCAACTAATCCTTTAAATAAACAAGTTTTTGTAGAGTCGAAAATAACTTTTAAACGTGATTAAAAAATTATTTTATTTTTTAAATTTATAAATAAACCACAAATATAAATGCATTTTTACATCTTTTTTCTTATATATATGCAATAAATGTCAACATTTATATCTATTTGTATTACGAATTGTATCCTTTCCCGTAGTTTAAAAGGATTTTAGCGAATTGTATAATAATAGAAATGGGATTTTTATAATCTAATTTTCAGTAATTCTAGTTTTATTCAAGTTTAGGAAATGAAAAAATTATTACTAAAAGCATAGAAGCAATTGAGTTATAAATATATACAAAAGTTTTCGCACGCGAGCGAACTCTTTTCGCATTTTAACACAAAAAATTTCATGAGTTTCAGCGATCATTCAGAATATTTAATACGATGTTTAATATTCTTTATTTCAATGTTGAGATACACCCCACTCAAGTCAAGTCTAGAAATAAAATAAATATAAAATAGTCGCACCCTTTTATGATGCATATTATTCTTATAAAACAGAACCAAATGTTAAGACAGGATCAGAAATAGTACTCAGAAATCACGAGACATGACCTTAACCTAACTTCTCGTATTATATTTTGTTTATTTTTTTAATAAAATCCACGAATTATTTGAGAATAAATAATTCTTTTTTCATGCCTCTCATCAATAACTTTCGAAATAATATAGTTTTTATTTGATATAATGAAAAAAATCATCACTTCTAACAGAGCCCTATCCCAGCCTTCATTTGTGTCCCATTGTTACTGAAGCTATTGTTTATCAAAGTTAGTTATGACAAGTTTTGCAGCTGAGAATTGGGTCAATTCAAAGTGCTGTTCAGACGAGGATAAACTTTAAATTAATCACTTCTTTGGCGGATATGCTCTCGAATATAACACTTACAGTAATTTCAGTTTTTCTAATTATCAAACCTTGAACTTAATGCACAGCTGTTTAAGCGTTGGCGACAATTATTCTTAATGCAATTTATTAACTACTGTTCAACTTTAAAAATCTAATTTATGCCTTTTATTCAAAATTTAATTACATATTGACTGAATAATTATTATTGTGAAATAACTTTAATTTAATTATTTAAACATGAAATTAATTTTGGACTTTGAAAACTTGGAAAATATTATTGAAAAACTTTATTTCGAAACTATATTGTAATTAACATTCAAAGTAAAAAACATATATTGTTTTATTTGTGAACTTAAAAGCGTTTAAAATATGAAATAGTTTCCCAATATCTTATTCATAAACTTGAAATAATAAATGGCAATAATATCCAAATGTAAAAAAATACAGCATTAATATTCATGAAGTCAAACTCAAAAACATAATGTTATTGAAGTATAACTTAATTATTCTTTGCCTCTATGTATATATAAATATGGATATTGACTTCCTTTCAAATTATATTATTTAATTAAGAGCTCAAAGACTAAAAGAGCTGTTACAGATTGTCTTTTCCTTAAAGTTTGACCAAAACTGATTCCATTGTGCTTTACATTCTTTGTTAACAAGATTTGTATCCTTCAAACAATTTCCTCTTCACTTAACATTATGTGATCCAAAATGACAGCATTTTGTGAATTTGGGAAATATTTTTGAGTTGATTTTCCGTTTCGTTATTCGCTTATATTTGTTTAACTTTTTGAACATAAGCTGAACTCGATCTGAATGGCAAAGCTTCAGAAAACAATACACATATTGAGAAAACAGAATTTATTATATGTTGGCACATATGTTGTTCAATACATAATATATAAAGTTTATGTATAAATAAAGTTTTCCCAAAATTCTAATTCATAGGAAATGACATACAGTAATGTTTGTAGTGTTCGCTCTATTTGTAATGCTATTTATTAACAATTCTGATAAATCGTTAAATATTAAAAGATTGCATTATATTAAAGAAAATTTTAAACGTAATTTTTTAACCTTGTATTTAATTGTCTGTGTTAAATATAATTTATAACATACTGTGGTATAGTATTCATTCGAGTGAAAATCACCCCTTTATTCAATTAAACTTTAATCTACCTTTAGTTTGGTTTCAAATTTTGCTTAGACTTAGTTTAATAACTATTATCATTAACTATTAAAAATCGATTTTCCTGTGAAAAGGCATTGCTATTAAGTTATTAAAATTAAATGAACTTATCCGTAAAAAATGGAAATACAATTTAAATTTCAATAACACTCTGAATTCAATTTTAGTGTAATTATTTAAAGTAGTTGAGAGTCTTCTTAATAGTGTAATTATAAGCTCAAAGATTTAGTTAACTTGTTGTTAACCTATTGTTACTTTGAAAAATAGAGCCTTTAATCACAAATTCTAATATTTATAGTGTAATAACTCGATTAAATCTATTGAGAAACTTGTAGCGGTTCTAATAACGCTAAAATCCAATTACTTATAAAAATTAATCATTTTAATTGTGATATTTATTATAAAAAGCTACCATTTGTACAAAAATCGGTTAATTGCTTGTCTTAATTGAGTTTCCCCGAAATGTGAAGCCTTTTTCTCATTTTAACTCTTTTCCCTTTAAAAGGCATTTCCATTAACAACAAAAGTAAAGTTTAATCATTAACTTGAATATATCACTGCTTCTATTCTTTATTTAATGGCATCACAGCTAATGAGATATGACTCATGACTGATGAGGAACAATGAGTTAGAATTATTCCTAAATAATGTCAATAGTTTGGTCACTTTTACTGCCAGGTTATTGATGGAAAACTTTCGATTTGACAGAATATACTATTAATTTATTTTTTAATAAAGATTGAATTACTATTGACCTTATTCTTAATGATAAAATTTGAAATCTAATAAAATTAATGGTTTGTTTTGATATTAATTTTAGGCGTTGGCATAATTTTGATAACAGTAAGTGGAATCGCATGGAGACTGACATCAAGTGGTCCTTCTTGGAGATCCATATTAGGTCTTCATGAGCTCCATCAGCAGCAATCTCTATGTAATGGTAGTTCTATTAATGAAGCATCTCGTCGTTTTGTTCCGCGAGTTCCGGCGCCCTACGGTCGAACAGGAACACACCATCATCCTTACGGAGCTATGTTTTATCCCGAATTTCAATATAGACCGCCACCGCCTTCATATCAGGCATCAATGCAAGAATATAGATTGAGATTGTTGCTTCTGGACCGGTCTTCTTCACACCCTCAGTCTACCTCATTGTCTCCCGTATCGCCGCCGCCAACATATAGAAGCTCTGCAGCTTCGAGTCTCACCGGCAAGTATTTTCTCAATTATTAACTTATTTTTAAATTTAACTACTTTTCAATTTTTGACTCAAATGAGATTTTGTTCAAAATATTACCGCTTTCTTTGATCAAACATTTCTTTTAATCTCAAACTCAACGATTATAATAATTAAATTTTTTGAGCGCATAAGTAATAGTCTTAAGGGTGAAATGTTTTGATTAATCTTTTCATAAAATAATAATGAACTCGGATTTCCCGATTCGCAGAGCTTTACTCGTCTTATCTCGTTTTTATGTTTGATATGTTTATTGTTCCGCTCCAACTAAGATCTTGATCCGCATTCTCGAAATTAGATTAAGTCCCACATTTGTTTCTGATTTTTTTTATGAGAGATTATTTTTCTTGATTTATATATAATAAAAATTAATTAGATTTAACTGACTCTCTGTCAAAAAACAGATTTTCATAGAATTATACCCAACATTTGATTTATTAAATAATTGGCACAACCCTTAAATGGAGTTAAAAATATTTTAAAACCTCACTGCTTTACAGTGTATTTCTATAACAAATGTCTTCTTGTTATTTAAGAGCTTATGAAGTAATTGATTGCTGAAAAACAATGTGACAAATGTTAGCCTAACGACACTTCTTAAATAAAGTGTTATCTTCAGAAAGAAAAATAGTAGTATTTTGTCTTATCTTAAGCCTCGGCGGACACCATCTGAGACAGTGATCGAAAGGATGCATAGTTTTTATAATAAATCACTTCATTTACTAAGAAAAGACTTGATTGGGAAAAGTCCTAAATTCTAACAAAATAAAAATAACATTAAAATATAATTCTTGGAAATTGATGAACTCCGATAGTTTGAAATGACGTCTTATACTCAAAAAGAGCACTGTTTAATACTTTACAATATTAAAGAGTGCTCTTTTTGAGTATAAGACGTCAAATGTGCAATACTCTGTGCAATACTCTGTGCAATACTCTGTGCAATACCTGTGCAATACTGTACAAGTTAATGGTTAATAATTATTGGTTTTATTCTTATTAAAGCCGGATTTAAAGTTAATAATAATATCTGTCGGAGAAATGAGAGCACGAGCTAATCAATGGCAATCACGCTTTTATAAACTTATTTCATTAGCTCATTATATTTAGTGAAAGACTTGCATTACTTTTCAAATGGAAATAATTTGGTAAAAATGCGCCATAAAATTAGTTGACGCTCAAAAAATATCTTATTCACAAGGAAATTATCCTCATTTTAATGAACTGTTTTAAATTTATGTCATTAACTTAGATCTTGCAATAAATATGAATCTGCGATCAAATTTATAAATTCATATGTAGTATAAGTTCTAATTTCGCTTTTTTTCTTCAGTAAGTGGAAGAATAGCTCATTAAATTTTATGTTTGCTTAATATTCAGTTGTTATCAAATGAGAAAAATCGATTTTAATCGAGAATATAAGTTAGGGATTTGGTGTCACTTTTTTATCACATATAAAAACAATGATATTTAAAGCCTTAGTTCCGTTTTCACAATCATTGCAATGCATTTGTGTAGTTAAATAAAATAATTATTCAAGGTTTTAAAGTTGATGGTGATGGTGATGGTGATGGTCTCGTGCAATATTGGTCACAGCTGGAAATCTTAATTTATTTCAAGCGAGAGCTTAATATTCTTATCAGAATTTTTTGAACTAATTCTTTTTTTTAATAAAAGAGTTGAGGTCAGAAAATCTGTTAGTATTTCATTTAAAAGAGTATATTTTGTCATTTGGGAAATGGTTTAGAAATCAATAAAACTTTATATAACAAACAGAGAGCTCTTCTTTTATAGTTGAAAAGAATTTGAGTTCAATCTATTTTTGAAATCATTATCACGATTTAGTGCTTAAATATTGCTTAGATCTAAATCTATGGATTTCGAGCAACTTTTTCATTTCATAGTTGAAGTGTTTCTCGTATTTTAGAGGTAGATATGGTGTAAAGAAAGAGTTCAATCGATAGGCTTCAAGATTTAATACAGTTATGTCAAGAGAACAGCTCTTCAACCTCTAGCTCTTTGCTGTAATTTACTAATCGTAAAACTTATTCTCCACTCAAGATTTCCTTCAACTTCTTTAAGCCTTTATCTATCAGCTGATCATTATTTTTCTTCTCTTTTATTCCTATATTAGCCATTCTATCGTCAAATAACCTTTAGAAGGAGTAATGATTATCGTGAGATTATGTGATGCCATTGCGATTATGCCAATTATATGCTGAGCGCCCACATCCATACCTTCGGAAATGCAAACCTACCATTTTTCCATTTTAAAATTCTCCTAATATTCGCATTGCGTGCAAATTACTATATCTTTTCTTTTATTCAATGAAATTATTTTAAAAACTTATACTCAAAAGCAAATATACTCCTCAGGAGAAGATATCTAATTATATTTTTGTGTGAGCCCAACATTCCTTGATTACAAAGTCATTACAAAGTCAATGCATACTTTATTCTATTGCAAACTAATCATTGTATTAATAATAGATTTTGATGAAAATTTAGTTCAAAGCATTTCAGAAGTTTTCTACTTTTTTGTTCTCAAGTTTTTTGTTTCTTTCTTGACGTAATTCAAATCAATAAAGATGTAAGAAAAGCACTTGTTTTTTCACCTAAAGCTAGCACTGAATACAATAGCCCTGAGTTGTGAACAGTAGTTTATAATATACAGGTTTGAAATATATAAAGACATATACTTGAAAATAAATGGCGAGATAATAGAAAAGATAGTTTCTCAAAATTAACATGAATACGGATATAATTTAATTAATTTCTAATCTATGAATAGGGACACTGACGCGTCAGTCACAATGTAATACAATACAGCGCGCAACGAGTCGTCCACCCAGTTATCGCGCCACAGGTGATGGTCACCATTTGGTGTCATCGACGCCATCATATCAGTCAAGCACAACCCAGACTGCACCACAACCGCCACCTCCGCCATCAGTGATAGCAACTGCGACATCGACTGCTGTCTCATCAACTTTGACAACTAGTCAGTCCCATTCACCACATTCTAATTCAATGCAAACCTTTACCCAAAGCCACAATCAGTCGCATCACTCATCACATCACGATATAAATCGAGTGACAATTCTTCAGACGACAAATACATCACAAGTTTGTACACCTAATGGTGTCAACATAGTCGCGATATCCCCGACTACTATCATGGCAGCGAATACGTCGACACCTAACTTAACTGCAAACATTGTGAGCAACAATGAGGTTCAAATACTTGCTCATGTTTAGTCATTTTTATAAATAGTATGTTACCAACACTTTTATTCATTTTAATCATGTTATCAAAGGATTATCTATGAATGTCGATAAACATGATAACAGAATAAATTTCATTATAAGTTCTTTAAATATGTAAATATTTGCGAAAAAAGTTAAAATAATAAAATACTTATTTTGTCCAAAATGTTTATCAAAACCTTTTTATATTTTTATTAAAAAAGCAATTTTTCAAATGTTTAAGCAATTAAATTGAATTGGATTGCATTGACTCCTCACAGAGAAGACGGATTTTGCATTCAATTCAAAATTACTCTGCCTTAAAGTTTAAAAATACTTATAATTGGTTTATAAAGTATTTCTTTGTGAGAGAGCGGTTATAACGCAAGACCTTCTTAGAAAATATTTAAACATTGCTTTGAGTGTTTATGAGTTATGATGAAAATTACAGGCTATTCATGTTTTGGAAAATCTTTTGAGACCTTAAACAAGAAGTTAGACATCTGGACCATCAAGTCGTGAAACTGCAATCTTGATGCATAATTCACAGCTCAAATTTAAAAACAAAATCTATTCCAATATATAATTTGAAGTCCAATTCCCTAATCATTCGATATATTTTGCTTAAGGTCTCGTTCTTAGAAAATATGTTCAACTCTTCTCAGCTCATTTTTTTCTGTATAACATTTTACACTGAAGAGCATAAAAAATGATAGAGATTTATATTTAGCCATTATCTTCACAAAGCGTCCAATTTCGATATAAATTATTGCCTCTAATATAGCGTCTGATGAAGTAATTGAACCTGATATTGAAACAATCAAAACCAAATCCATTTCTCTCATACAGCAATTTTTTCATCAAATAAAAAATTATTCTTATAGATCAACCTCTTTCTTGTGCTGATACAAACTCAATAAAAAAATTTAAGGCTCATGAATAAGGCGAAAATGAAAAAGGTTTAGGAAAACGAATTCTCCTAAGTTTCAAAGTATCATAAAAACAAATACACAAACATTAATGCTTAGAATTAGAAATTTTATTAGAAAAACATTATTAAGTCATGTTTTTTAATGAGAATTGCTATTTCTATAATAGTCTGACCACTATTTTTCCATTAACGCATTCAAATAAATTACAAATATAAACCTAATAACAATGCAAAGCTCGTCAAACTTTAATTATGAAACCCCTACCAAACTTGCGACCCATTTCCATATTTTCGTGTAATGTTTTCTCAAATACAAAAACTCGAATTGCTTTGAGAAATGGTTGTTCATCATTACGGACGTTAATTATCACCCAAGCGGACAATCAATATTAATTCAGGAATATAAGTTCAGCGGTGTTTTATTTTTTTAAGCATTTAATAAAATAAGAACAACTTTATATAAAATAAAAAACAATTTAAATCCTTTAATTAAAATAGTTTTTATTGAATAAGCATTTAGAGTAAACGCTATAAAATAAATAAACAGACGATAAAGTTTGAAATAAATTTGGATTCATTAAAAAAGAGGTTTAAAGAACACCATCCTTATAGTATATCTAATTTTAAGACATTATCTTTAATTACATGGAAGGCATTTAATACTAGTCTAGCACTCTTCAAACTAATAACTAAAGTTAGTACTCAAAAAAGTTAGTTTAATATAAGAACAAACAATTTAAGATTAAAGTCTGGTCTGTATTATTAAATTGCTTTAAATTAGAATTAGTTAATTGAGCTTAAAATGATGTGCTTATGAGTGTAATAGAGAACTCTCTGAATTTTATCGCACATAATATACAATATATGTATAATATATAATATATGTAGTTTGGAAATAACTTTTCTTAATCTATACTTTTTCCACATTTCCTTTCATTAATAAACTATAAGCTAATTTGCTTGTTATCCTATCATTAGAATAAATAAATAGGATATAAACCAGAGAAGAATAAATTGATATGTGGTTTCAAATTGCAAATTAGTGCATGGATTACAGTGAGTAATAGTCATTAACGTAGAAATGAAACTCAAACCAGAATATCATCATTTTGTTAGTCACTAAAAGTATAATCTATTGTCCTTTTATTGATTGTAGCTATCGATTGGTTCTGGAAGTAATTGATTTTGTGTTCAATGGATTTTCATTTACTTTTCCATTAGATCCCTAATTATCCGCATATCTTATGAATTAAACAAAAATAAATGATCGCAGTATACGATGCACATAAATAATACCATTTAATTAGCATAACTTTTGTAGTTATAATTAATTTGCTAACATTTTCAATATTGTGGGTAATTCGAGATTACAAATAGGTTTATAACGAATCTCTGACCATCAGTTGTGCAGCTGTACTATATTTTGATGTTTTTCTGAATAATTCAAAACTGAGCTTAAAATAATTTGTGTCAATTAGTCTTAAAATCTATATTATTAAGAAATCAAAATTTTATTCTATTCGTGCATTTGGTGAATAGGTTATCATACACTTTATCCAGAACCTCATAAATGCGATAAAAAATTCTCTGAATCACTAAATGATATATAATAATGAAAAACAAAATCACATGTAAAAGAAATATAATCAAAAAATTAATCAATTAGTAAATGATGTGATGAATACAAATATAAAAATTTATTCCTATTTATGAAACTATACATATAAAGACCTATTTAATTGACTCTAATAACAAGATTTATTTATTAATACTTTGAATACATGAATAAATAGAGTTCCGTATTGGTTGGATTTTCTTACTTTTATTATCCGGAATTAACATTTATTAAATTTTTCAAAATAATATTATTTAAATTAAAGTCAATCAAAGTTTAATATTCAGAATTAGGTTATAAAAGGTTGAAAAGTGTACTTAAATGTAAAAATTTTATTCATTGAAAACCTTATTATAATTCAATTCAATTCGTAATTATTAAGTTTGATTGTTATTGATATACAGATTTATCAACAAATGTCTGAATGATATAAAATTTTTGTTCAAAAACTCTCAATTAAAAAAACATTAATCTCTTTCACTTAATCTCAATGACATAAACTTCTATATTCTTATAGAAAAGTTCACTAATTTAATACACATATAATGATAAGTAATGAAGAACATAGGCTCAGGCTGATCCCAGGGTAGTCTAGGCTTCAGGCTCTGTTCGAGGGACTTTTTTTGAGCCTGAGGCTCTGAGGTTATCGAACCTAGGCTCGGCAAGCTCAGGCTCGGTGGTTTTGAGCCTAGGCTCAGGCTCTAAGCTCATCCTGTTAAACCTGTATAAAAAACTTCACAGAAAGCCGTGATAATGAGATATTTTTTATATTTTTAGTCTCATATTAGAAATATATATAAAAAAAAGTCCACAACTAAACAAATGTCTCACAAATCTCAAGCTTCCATTTAACAAGGCTTTCAATAAAAATTATTTGAAAAATATATTCATATAACTCATTTTTAAACTTTTTTAAAAAAAATGCCAGTATTTCAGACTCCAGGTTAAGCTTCAGCCCCTCGAGCCTAGTAGCTTTGTACCCAAAATACTTGAATTCACAGAAACTTACAGTTAGTATTTTGTTTTAGTTATGTGTTTCTTAAACAGATTTTATTGTTTTTTGTATTACATTTATACCTACAGTATATATAATTGCACGATTTGGAAGATTACAGGCTCAGGCTTAGGGGGGTTCGAGCAGGACTCAAGCTCGAGGTTTTCAACCTATGCTCTTCATAAGCGAAAAGACTTATACATATATTAATAAATTAGCTAAAGATTTAAGGTTCAGGTTTAGATTTATTCATAATTAGTTAATGGATCGGAATATATACTAGAATTAGTCAATTGAATGGAATGTAATCGATTGATATCTTAATTTAATCAAAAGTAATAAAACTGATAAAGTTATTGAATATTAAATGTTACTTCAATTATAGCATTCATACTAAATAGTGATTCTTCGCTTAATATCGATTTTCGGATCTAAACGAATGGAATTTAGGGAATAATTATAGATAATAGTCCTTATATTAGAGAAATGTTTCGAATTAATAATGAGATTAAATATGTTACAATTTAAAAATAACTGTTTGGCTTCAATGTATACCAAAGGTTTTGCAAAATAAGTGCATAACTAATAAAATACGTGAAAATGCAATTTGAAAATTATGTATAAGGCATACAACTTAACAAACATACCAAACATAACAAACTTCAGAATTATATTAAACATTTGAGCCATAAAACTATGTTAAGTAATACGAGTTATAATTGAAATTCTATACAGCAATTAAAAGGTATGATCACTAACACGAAAAAGAATCCACTGAAGGATTAAATGACAAATTTTTGATTTATTATTCTATGAGTTCATTCGTTACAGCCATAAAAGCTTTGCATTAGAATTAGTTTTAAAAATAATTTTGTTAATCACTAATCAAATAATGGTTTACATGAATAGCATTTTTAAAAATGATAAATAAATTAATAAACTATTTGGGTGTTTGACTGTTTTGAATGGTTTGCGCTTTTCTGAGTTGATTGAAGTGATGGTTATATTGTTGTATTGTATCGATTGGTGAATAGATTTCATTCATTCTTGAGATCATGTATTGGTTCGGTTGTGAAAGAGTGGAACCGATCAGTGTTTGCGCCAACTCTTTGATTAAATCCCAACAACTGTTGGCGACTATACATGACCTGTACTCGATCTCAATCATCACTCCTTTAAGACTCGGACCCAAACAACACGAACCGATGCGGACACAGAAGTCTTTGAGAGTCCACTTCTGACCTCTCACCTCAATTCGGTTCATCTTCTTGTTTGTGTACACATTCGATAAGTTTATTAAAATCAGGTCTAAAGACGAGTCAGCGATTAGTGACTGTCCATTATCTAAAAGTGCGAAACACGTAACCGGAAACTCACTCGAGTGGTAAGCATTCAAAACACGAGAACCAGAACCAGAACCCGAGCCCGAACCTGAACCTGAACCTGAACCCGAACCTGAACCTGAACCCGAACCCGAACCTGAACCCGAACCCGAACCCGAACCCACACACGAGTAATATGTATCGCATTCCACATAATATGTGCCACTCTTTCGAGCACTCATTGATTCCAATTGTTTGCAGATCTGGTCCACCACTTGTTGACCACTTCGGCCATCACTTAAACTGATTGAATGAACACAACTCACACCCATTTCTGTACCAATTAATTAATTAATGGTTTGTTTACAATTGATTTGACTCTAAACTAAACTAAATCTCATCTCTAAGAAGCGCCACATTTGGGCTCATTTTCTAACTAAACAATTGATTCATAACTTTATGATAAAAGTAAAGCTAATCCTCTCGTCTGTGGTATTGGTCTCTCTATAGCACACATTTATTAGTTTATTATAAGTTATGAGACCCAACTCTGACCAGACCTGCATTATCTCTATATTGAATAATCTGATCCATGAATGCCATTAATAAACTATAACTTATTATGAACTTATTAAGTATAGGGTCTCTTGAATGGGATGTCATTTTTGTTAATATAGATTATTATTTAATAATTTGAAAGCAATGCAAACATTAAGTCATGTCATCAAATGAAAAAACTTTTTTAATTTAAACCAATTCTTGTTTGACATGAAATGAACTTTTTTTAAAACTTTACAAAATGTTATAAACAATGACTTATATCTAAAATTGAATTACAAATCAATAAATAAGAAAAGCGTCACTCTTTCCACCACGAGATGAGTCCCAGTCCGGGCTCATTTATAGTGCCCTATAATTAACAATTATTTAATTATAAGTTAATGCCTATAATAAAAAATAGATAAAAAGGTTTACTTTAATCATATACGGAATCTTTCTTTGACTTTCTTGTAAAATAATCTGATCTGCAGGTGTGCCCGCATTACTATTGGTTGGACCGGGAGGTGAAGTGTCCACAAATATTTCTTCCTTTACCTTAAATCGAATTTTTTCTCCCACATCCATAAAGAGAGAGTGCTTTTCACCATCAGATTCGTATTCCCAGAACCATAACTGTTCGCTTTCGTCACTTCATTATAACAATAAGTCATTAGTAATTCATTTAAATAATAAAACAAATAATATTACAATTTAGACCTGTCCTGAAGATAATGCGGAGGAATAATGATGTCGTCGAAGAAACCGAGGGATATGTGAACCCCATCGCGAGAACAGGACCTGATTTTGCCCACAATTACTTCGCCAATGAATGGACGAAAGACAACAAATCGAAAACAGACTATAAATTGATTTTGAAATTAATTGATTGAGTGTTTAGAGATGTATGTTATGTCTGATCCAAACCTTGTGTATGAGTCGCGCCATCGCTTTGGAAGATAAATGATTTATTGATTTTTGTGATGTCAAACAGACAAATACAAAGTCCGGTATTTATTATAACCTGTTTTTAAATAACAAATTTATTGCTTTTATTTGATTCGTATTTTCATTAACTGATAAATTAATACTCGATTCGCAAGTTTTCGGTTTAATTCGTCAGAAATGGCTTCGTTTTGAGGAATATTGAAAAGATTGGGTGCGATTCGTATCGAGTCTTTCAATTCGACCAAAACATACATTTCTTATTCACTATTCAAAAACCTATTTATAATTTTTACTCCAAATGTGATTTTCATAGTTTCACAAATGGTTCATCACATAAATCACGTCTTATTAAAAATTTTTATTTTTAAACTTTTAAATATTTATTGGAAATTATTTTATTAAAAATTTAAGCTTAAAATTGATTTTTTTTCTACATTTAATTTAATTAAAAAGAATTTTTACTTTAAAATTCATTAATTAAAAGAATACATTATTTTAATACAAAAATTCAATTAATTATATGAAAACATTATTTATGTGTAAAAGTATTGTTTATATTGGAGTTTCTTTTTGTTGATTTCAAATCATATGTTTCTCATGTGTTTGTTTTTAAAAACATTAAAAATTAGTTTTAATTTAAATGAAATATAATTAAAGAAAATGAACAGTTATTGCAAAGCATTACTCTCACTACCGATCAGTCCATTGAAAACATTTGTTCGTTATTTCGAAAGAAAGCCATTTATTCGTCGATTCGGTTATACTCAGAGATCACACACAAGAGGTTTGTATTGATTTATAAATAATTTTTATAATAATATAAATAATAATGACATTAAAATAAATTTGAATGTAAGGACTATTACCACGAGTTAAAGGAGATTCGGGACCATTGAGAACAGTTCCCTACGAGACGCCGCCCGACCCGTGGCGACCAAAAAAAGCGCTTTTCGGTCAAAACGATTACATCGATATCTTAGGCGATGGGAGTATTCATCCGATAAGACTTATGACATCAACACCTCATTGGCTGAGAGGCTTCAGAGGTAATGAAATGCAAATGTTGATCAGGAAAAGGATTGCTTACAGGTATTGGAAGTGGTGTCGACCGCACAAATGGAATGAACTTAATAAGAGAATCGATTATCTTTATAAAAAACTTAACTATAAGACACCGCCGCGCAGACCTCAATACCCATAAGTTTGTTATTATGTAAATTATATTCATTTCTTAATTAATATGTTTTCAATCTAAGCTATTGTTCATTAATACTAAAATACAAACTGTCCTTAGGAATAGATTTCTATAACAAGACATTCAATTTTAAATAAATAAAAAGATAATCAAATTATTAGATTACAAAATAAGATAATGATTGTATTTTAATTGTTTATTTAAAACGAGTTATTATAATATAGCCATAAATTATAAAATGAGACTTTGTTGAGCTTTTTTTACACGTTCACTATCTTATGGTTAAAAAACATTTATCGAAAGCAATATTTTTTTTGGTTCAATTCAATGACGGTTTGTCTTATATGTTGATTAGAATTCGATTGATTTGAAACTATTTTTAACATAAATCAAAGTTAAGCCTTAAAAAGTGCTTAACTTACAAATTTAGTGTTTTTGAGCGCAGTTTAACTTAAATGTTTGACTCATTTATTTATTAATTTATGTTTCATTTAACTTAAATGTTTTGCTTATTAGTAAAAAATATCAATTTGTTTGAAAAGTATTTTTAATTTTTTAAAATCAATCATAAGTTAGTTTTTATATAATATTAATTAAACCCTTATTTAATTCAGTAGTTGTGATAACCTTTAAGTTTTCTTTTTATCATCAATTTGTTGAGAGTTTTATTAGTCCTATAATTGAATATTTTGGTTGAACTTCGATAATAAAAATCAAATAAAATGCAATTAAAGAAGTGATTATACTGTAAGATAAATTAGTTAATTAGCACTTCCTATAGAATTGTGAGTTACTGTTTCCAACGCTTTACATAAACAGTGTATTATATTCATTGTGCCATAAGTTTGTCAACTAATATGGTATGTTTGATAAGTCTGTAAACATATGGCAAACTTTTACATCTGTTTTATTTTATTCAAAGTGCTTTACAAATAAGTTTAATATCTTATTCAGTTCTATTCAGTTCTATTCAGTTCTATGAACTTCTTAATAAAAGTTATACTATTAGTGAGAATTTCTGATTTAAAAACAGTTTTAAAGCTAGACTTTAGATAATTAAACTTTTAATCAATATTTTGTTTTTTAGTTTAATCGTATTTATTGAGTAGAACTCTAATGAAACTCTATGCCAGTGCGGGACCTCTTTTGCAATATATTACTATTGAAAAACTATAATAATCTTCTGTCTATATGTTTAATAATCTGACACTTATATTAAAAAAATGATCTATTTTTGGATATTTTACTGTATTTTTATGTAAATTATGAGTTCATTTATGAGGAATAACCGCTGATATGCTTACTGTTGGGCTAAACCTTATAATTATATATATTTTGAAATATTTCTCATATTTCAAAATCAACTTTGAATTAAATATTAATTTCTTTTATTTCATTTATTAGACCAAAGTTAACCGCAATTAACAGCTTCTTTACTAATGAATCTTTAGTAAGCATTATATTATAGTAAAGCATAAGCTTAACCATTATGCAAAAGTACGGACTTTTCAAACTGCAAATATTGTACTACTATTATAAGCTCACGTATGGAAAGTGTTAAACTGAAGGTCATTGAGTATTACGTAACTGAAGTATTAGCGCATGCATTGAATAGCTTTCGAATCACGTTTCTTGCGAGTGGCGTGACTTTAAACGCTATTTCTATGCGGGATTTCATTCAATACAATCAACACCAATTTAAGACAACTATTATTTTAATTGTTAACAACTTCATTATTAGTATTTAAGTTTAATAAACAATAAGTTATTAAATACTTATTAAGTCAATTGATTTGATTTTATAAAAATAATTAATTAATATTTGCCTAAAATATTAGTGTAATTATAGTTTATGTGAACTGTAAAACTTGTTTGAATCACTCACTGAGAGAATGGTCTGACAGTCTCTCAGTCTATTATAATCCTGTACTAGGAATTGCTTAAATATAAGCTCAAAACTTAACAAACTCTTCTTTCGATAACTATTCGTCATCTAAACTGTTATATAATAGATAACTGTTATTAAACTGACGGATCTTTTCTCTCTCTTCACTCTTTTCTCAATTATATTTAAAGTTAAATCCTTTAAAAGTTAAATCTATTATAAGAGTCCGTAAAATCATCAGTTTTTACAGTTTTTGTATAAGACATTTCACTTAACAGTTATTTAAACTTTAAAACAAAAGTTTATTTGAATTTAAAGTTAAAACTTATCAAAAAATGGTTATTATTATTAAATTAATTGGAAGAACGACTGGACTTATAATAAAATCTAATTTAAGTACTTCTGCCACAGCTTATCAGCAGGTAATTGACCACTAAATCAAGTATTTCTTCTGTAATTCTTATCTATTTCTTCTGTAATTTTTATGTATTCTGTAATTCTTATGTATTTCTTCTCAACTTTTCAATTGTATTCAAACTCAGGCAGTGATCGGTTCATCGACTCGAACGTTGGCCAAAAGCATATCCTTAAGACATGTTAACTATCAATTAAGTCGGATCTCGAGCTCTATTGAGGCAAAAGAAGGTGTCGATTGTGAGGTCTCAGCGACAGAGCGGCCGCTTGTGGTACTGCTCACATGGCTCGCGGCTCAGGACAAACATATTGAAAAGTATAGTAATCTTTATCTGCAAAAAGGTTTCGATGTCTTAACTGTGAAGACAAGTCCTTTTGATCTGTTATTTCCAACGATTGGCGCCCGAAAGATAGCGCAGAATTGTGTGACAGCTCTCCAGAAAGAATTACCTCAATATCCGTCAGTAATCCTTCACGCGTTTAGTGTCGGCGCCTATCAGTTCGGGGAAATTCTGCTCAAAATGCAAGAACAGGCACAACAGGCACTAGAGGATAATAACAGTTCCCAGAAGAAAGAACTTCCGGATCAATTAGAGAAACGAATCAAAGGAATCGTTTTCGATAGCGTTGTGCCCATCGAAGAGTTGCCGAACGGAGTCTCGCGCTCTATAACTGCAAATCCGTTTCTCTATGAATGCATTAAAACTGGAATTAATGGTCACTTAAAAGTATTCAATAGCATCGCCACCAAGTATTATAGGGCGGCCTCAAAGGCCGTTTGGGGGAACTACATGAGAGTGCCCGCTCTCATACTGGTCTCAGAAAATGACAGGATCGGCACCGCATCTGCCAATCAAAGGCTAACCAGAGTTTGGCGTGAATTGGGAATCGACGTGACCTGGAAGTGCTGGGATAAGAGCGCGCACGTTCAACATCTCCCTAAACATCCCAAAGAATATGAAGCACTTATCGATCAATTCCTTAACAAAATTAATATAAATACTAATAATTTTGTTAATAGTTATTAGACTTTTTGGCTCTTGTTTTTTGCTTATTGTGTTTCTGTTAAAAAACACTTAAGCTATGCTTTAATTATTATTTTTTACGACTTAATTCATTTACTCATCTTTTGATATTTACTGTATAATTAAATCCTTAAATGTTGTATTTATTTAAGTTTAAGTGAAACTGCTTTGTGATATGTATTGATATATAATTTAATGATTTTAATTATAATTATAATATAATAAACTTAATTGACTTTAAATTTTTATAAAATATTAGTCATTTTATTTGAAACTAACGGCTTAGGATACGATCACTGATTAACAAAAAAAACGACAAAAAAGATCATTTGTTTGAATCTTAATTCTTTACTTGATTAGGAAATGTTCAAAATATCAAATGACACAACATTTTTAAGTTTTGGCTAAACTTAATCTTTAGTTTTATTTGTTTTGAATTTTTAGCGTTTTAAGAAAAATAAAATTAATTCTCATGTCATTTGTAAAGTGAAATTAATTCAAATTCAAATGTAAGTGAAATAAATCTAAAAACAGTATTTTGTTCAGTAAATCGAAATAATTTAATGATTTAATTATTTGCTCGAATTTGAAAAGTGTTTTGTTTGTATAGAAACATAAATTAATTAAAATTTATAATTTTGAAGAAAATGTATTGAAACCCAAAATCAAGACTTAGTTGTAATTGAATTTAGACTTATGTCTGAAACACTTCTTTCGACTCAATCTTCACCCGAAACCATACAATTTGAATGAATAGACGAAATCAAACAATCAAATGAAGAATTAGAAGATGTCTTGGAATCATCTCATTTGTAGTCTTCTTCATCGTAATCGTCATATTCATAATCATTATCTTGATTTAAGTCTTGTGTCACGTGAAGGACAGTGAAGGACAGCATATGGTATAACAGAATCTGAAACGCGATCAATAACTTCAAGTCTTTATCCAAAAAATCGCGAGTTTTGTGGTCCATATCTTCAAACTTTTTTGGTATTAGCGGCGGATCAAAGAAATGAAAGAATGAGTCCTCAGGTGTCATATAATGCAATTCAACCCAATCTGTAGAATCATTTGTATTGCAATCCAATGATTGTTTGTTGACTTGTTTCACAATTTTTTCTTTTTTCCAATGAATTGCAGAGCCCTTACAATTGAGAATTCGAAAGCCATCGAACAAAAACGGACTTTTGAATACGGTCGGGTTCAAAGCTCAGGTCATATTCTTTTGTTAGGGATTCGTTTGTGAAGTAATCATTTGGAGGGAAGAAGAACTCGAGACACAGTTTTTGTGGAAAAGTGCTTCGAATAGCTTTGATATTAATTAAATGCGTGAGAACTGGTTCGTCGCGCTCTTTAATCGATTCAATGATATCCAAATGGTTTTTATGGCTATCAACCAAAAGCCTGGAATTCCTTTATCTGAGAGTTTGTCTGCTTTTTTGTAATATAATTCAATTTTTGGTTTGGCATCGACTGTAATGTCTATCTCTTGAGCCAAAGAGAAATCGCACTCATCATCGGTTGGCTCATGATTTGCACTTATAATATGACTTCTCTTCTGATCGAAGAGATGATACATTTGTTCGTATTGTCCAATTAATAATGTTCTAAACAGCCTTCAATCAAAAATAACACATTTATTTTGCTCAGACACACAGCGTAACAAATGTTTTCTAAATAAAATTCCTTTAACATATTTTTTACTTAAAATTTAATTTTGATTTTTAGACAATGTTACCACAAGTGTTCGCATATGATCTCTCTAGAATTATATTTAGGGCTATGGGTCATTTAAGTAGCTATGCGAACTATTTAAATCCAAAATCAATTTCCAAACCGTAATTGCAATTCCGAGATATTATTGTTTATGGTTTTAAATTCTATCAGGTTCTACAATATATATTTCAATGTAAATATTATCGTTAGTCTTAATTTTTAAGTCTCTATTAATGCAAAGTTTGGTCATATTTGGTTCGTAGGCATTTCTTAGTATTAAGTCCTCACAAGTCCTTTGTTTTAATGTTTATTTATCTTTTATATTTTTATAAAAAAAATGACAAAACTTAACAATCAAATTAAAATACAATAATATTTTAAGACTATTTTAAAAGTAAAAGTGAAATATTGTTTAAAAAAATAATTCATTTTACTTTCGATTTCAATCTCAATAAAATGATTTCTGAATCAGATGAAGAATTAGATACAGATTATCATAAAGTAATTCAA
>JAUJYT010000127.1:0-28946 GCA_033996565.1 Nanhermannia nana
GTAAGGATTTTTTTAGATGAATACCCGCATAAATTATAAAATAGAATTCATTAATTCATTAAATCTAATCTAATTCATTAATCTAATAACTACGTATTTTTAATTAAAACAATTCAAGTTTTAATTAAACTTTGCAGTGGTTTAAGGTTTATGAAATAATTAGTAACATTGAAGCTCTCATTTGTTTATAAAAGAGTATTTTGTTCAAAAGTATGAAATACTGAGTTTTTATTTGATGTAATAAATATGTTTCAATTTGACTATTCATCAGAATTTTGAAGAGTATATCATCTTTTAATTTTTTTTATAAATGTTGTTTTCATTCATGGAATTAGTTATCCTCAAAATAAGAGTCCAAAAATCCTATAAAATTATGAAAACTTTACCCTTTGTTAATACTATACTCCAGATGAATAAAAGAAAATTATTATTTCTTCAATAATTAATTTTTAATTAAACTTTGAAATTTCGAGGGGGTTGGGCGGGTCGGGCCGTCGTTTTGAGTATATGTTGATCTCTACTTTATGTATAAGTGTATGAAGTTTATAATTATTTATGTACTCAATTCATATAAAAATTAGCATAATTTAAATAATTTGTCATTCACATGAATAATAACTATTGATCAAAAGTGAATATGAATGACAGAATTTTGTCACATTATCTCTTTTTACATATAATACATTTAGATCTTGCGATATCTCATATGTCAAGTTTAGTTCCAATTAAGTCAACAATAATTTGGACGTCAAATGAGAATAAGATGTAAGATATGAGAGCGTACTCATCAGATGTACTCTACATAAGTTTGTTATGAAATATGAGAGCATATATGTGGGCATGAATTTGAGGAATAGAAAAAACGCAGCTAAAGCTCAAACTCAAAGTCAAGACACTGGGCTTTAATCGCAATCTATTTTGAGTTCAATTTTTTTGAATGAAATTGATTTTAAATCCTTAAATGCAAAAATATACACTCAAATCATGAAGGAAAGCATCGTTTGATCAAACCTTCGATCGATATTAATAATAGGGCACATTTCTTTGGGATTCGCTCAGGCGATAAAAGTTTGGGATTTGAAGTTCAGATCTTTATGATTGCAATTCTCTAAGTTTGTGTCCGTGATCTTTTCGGTCAAAAATTGAGCTCATTTTAAATCAAAACTGGCCTCAAGACTAAGAATAAGGCTTCTAAGCTACAAATGTTGAATATACAAAAATACTTTAAATATAACAGTTATCTTAAAATAATGTTTTATAGACATTCATTTTGAAGAATTTGAAGTAATATTGAATTTAAAGTAATTCATGACTAAAACATGAGCAACAGGTCCAAAATTAAAAAGAAAATCTATTTTTGCTTAAATAAAATTTAAATCGAGAATACGACTGCGAAAGTGATCGCAAGAATCAAATTCTTTTATGAGACAGATTTGGAAACAACAAAAATCTAATGAGTTTGTGATTCAATTTGAGAAAATTTATTTGTTTATAAAATGACAAACATTTCTTTATCGAAAAAAGCAGTTTTATTTTAAAGCCTGTATTTTGTAGAACAGTTTAGATATAAATATTTTTTATCAATTCATATCTGCATTTAAATAAGAATTTGATTTTCCGTTTCAATGATAATAAAAATCTTGAGTATAGAAAAACTGAAATCAAAATCTGTGATACTTTGAAAAACGTTTTTCGTCCTATGGGTCCTATGGGTCTATATTTGTCCTTATATTTCATATTAAAATGTAATGTTAGCCAATCTATTAATGACACAAGTTTTGTATTTTTTAATTGTTTATTACATAAAATAATGTGTTAAATACATACGAATTACTAAAAATCATAAGTCAGTTGTGACTTCGAATTCCACTTCGAAGATATACATAAACTAATCATATACTGTATGACCAATTATGACCTCCGAACTTGACCGAAAAAGGCCACCAGTACTTATAATTGAGCTCTAATGTAAAGATTACTTTTGTTTAGTTCATTGGAAATCTATTTTAACCAAAAGAAAAACATTAATAAGAAAATGCAATTCCAAAGTATTACAGATTAAGATTTCAATTTCCCTATACTCAAAATTTTTATTAACATTGAAACAGAAAATCAATTCTTAAATGCAAGTATGAATTGAGGAAAAATATTAATATCTAAACAGTTTCTACAAAATAGAGCTTTAAAAATCATAAGTAAAGGTTGCTTACAGTCAACCAATTAAAGTTCGGAAAATCCATTGATGCACATATTTATTCAATATTTACTAAGATATTAAGATGACATACAGTCAACTCCTTATTCGTGAGACTCCACCTTTGCCAAGAATTAGTGATATTTTATTGATATTTGATTATCTGTGTCAGGTCAGTGTCATCGCAACCTAAGCTTCATCTCTCCATTTTGGCTCTCCTTTAAGATTAGAAAATTATGACAGCAATTGTATGACTATATCAAAAAAGGATGCACCAGAGATGACCATAAGTCGCCAGGTTTTGAGCGATATTTAATTTCAAATAAATTTTAAAAACATAAGTTTTCTGAGATAATGTTTAGGTTCAAATAATATTATAACTTTTTCAAAAAAAAAATTAAAGGATAAGGAATTTTATTAGAAGTTTTATTATTGTGCTTTAGTGTTAATATTGGTACCCATTGTGAATTACGCTGGGATAATGTTTATACTGATAAATGTTTGGTCCTTAACCATAGCTTGTTAAGTATTGTAGGAGAATGAGATTCACAACAATGTTTGCCATTAATAAATAGCATCATAAACATCATAAATAGAGTTTGACTTAAAATATTGACTTTTCTTTTTCACTAAGTTTCGCCTTTTGAAAAAAATTGAGATTCATTATTGCCATTATTCCAAACAAAAACCAGATTCAATATTTTTGGAATCTCTTTACACGACTGAAATGTCAGTTTTAAGCTTCAACCCACTGTCCGAATAAGTCTTATATTCATCTCTAATACAAACTCTAAATGTATTCAAATTTGTACATAAAAGCAAAAATATTACATACAGTGATGTATCGTATATGTTATAGTAAATGTATTATTAAAATAAAATATTGATTTTCATATTATCCAATCCCCAAAACACATCTTTTCAATTATTTAATGCTTTAAAGTTAAGTTTAGAGAGAAATGTTTCGCATGTTTTTGAAAACATTTTATAGTTATTATTGAATGAATAGCTGATGAATTCAACTTATAATTAGTTTTGATTTAATATTAATAATTAATTTTTAAAATAGTGAACATTGAATGAAAGAAACCTGAATTGAAAAAATAATTTCAGGAAAATATTCTAATTTTAGATTTTGGATTGAAATCTGCATAATTCAAAATCTAAAGTGTATTTAATTGAAAATTTTGGTTTAGTGAGTGATTTTATTTTCGGGTGAGATATAGATATCTCAACACTGCCTCAAGACATGACTTAACAAACACTTAAAATGCAAATGTATTGTAATGATAGCATTGAAGATAAGGAATAAATGGCATAACATTACTTTGAGTGAATATTTTAAAGGAGTAAATGTTAGAAATATTATGATTGTGAAGAATGTTACGCCTTCTCGCAGAAGAAAATCTCTTCTGAATCTTTAATAAATGCACGAGAAGTCCATCATTTAAAGTAAAATTGATTGCTTTAGACAGACTGTTATTAGTTACGACTCTGAATGCTGATGCGGCCATTACTATGTGATAAATGGCTTCATTCGAGAATATTCTGAGGGTAACCTTTCATATTCTGTGTACTATTACTTTTAAAGTCTCTCAGATTAAAATATATACTTTCATGTATAGCACATGTAAACCTATCGCTATAAGCCTTACAGTTAAGTATTGCTTCTCAGACTTTTTAAAATAATAGTACAATACAGGTATAAATCAGAATATGTGTTCAATTTTAAGAGTTATATCAGGAATTATTGCTAACACAAGATTCAGTTTTTATTATTAAATAGGTCTCAGTAATCAATATTAACATGAATTTATAATAAATTGGTTCTTCAAAACATAGGTTAATCAAAAGTATTCAGTGTACTAAAGTTAGTATTACTTCTTGAATTACTTTTTGTCTGTATATATATATAATACAGAGTGTCCCACAATTATATACCAGAAAATAATTGATCATAACTTGTATAATAAGAATAATTAAAAATAGAAACTTTCCATTATTTCTAATGGTGCTGCACGCGATTTATTCTGAGTTTTGTTAAATTAGCATTAAATTAATGCAAATTTGATTTAAGTTTTAGCGCTATCGTCTATGCAAAGAGGCTTATAAAATAGGGTGATGTCTTTTAGACGTAAAATTAACAACACTCAAATCAAATCAAGTGCAGCATATTTAAAATTTATTTAAACCAAAATCGAGTGACATCAACAGAAACTTTCATTATCCCTGAGAAACAGTGGAAAGTTTCAAATTTTAATTATTCTTGTTATAAAAGTTATGATCAATTATTTTCTGGTACATAATTGTAAGACACTCTGTATCTCATCAACGGATAGATGGTTCAGATGTAGTGAATGTACAGTAAACTGATTTATAGAAATTTCAATAGTGTTTTAATGTTCGAGATCAACATTGTCTTATTAGGACATTTGACAGTGCAAAGTTGATGATAATCAGAATAAATTATAATTAAAATATAAGAGCATAAGTGAATAAAAAATTTTTATTCTAGAAATTTGTTCAAAAATTCATAATTTTTTATGAAAGTTTTCGAGCAATTTTCTATTTTTTCTTAGAAAAGCAATTCTCTGAAGTACCGCTTTGATATAGATTTTAATGGTATATCACGTTGAAGCAGAACGAAAGTTAAGTTGATTTATAAGAAAAATTTGTGCTGACGCCTCGTTAATTTTTAACTATTTCATTTTTAAAAATTTATTATTGACTGCAATATTCTGAATAACTCCCGATTGGTCTAACCAATTACCACAAGTATTACCTTGATTGATTCAGTTAATCTTACTGAGTAAATTGATACCACACTTGACCAGATCCGACTCGAACCTGGCCACGTCTGACCAACTCCCGACGGGGATATGGTCAAGTGTGGTATCAATTTGCTCAGTAAGATTAGCTGAATCAATCAAGGTATTACTTGTGGTAATTGGTCAGACCAATCGGGAGTTATGCAGAATGTTTAATAATAAATTTTTAAAAATGAATAGCTATAAATTATCCAGGCGTCAGCACAAAATTTTCTTGTAAATCAACTTAACTTCTACTTCAACGTGATATACCATTAAAATCTATATCAGAGCGGCACTTCAGAGAATTCCCTTTTTAGCTCTGTTTTTAGTTATTCACAACGTTTACAACAGGCTTTATCATACCTGGCAGGCTCCGAACCTTTGGTGGTGGGGGGGGGGGGGGGTTCATTTTAAGATTTCTCGAAATTCAGAGGGGGGATTAGTCATTGGTTTTAATAGGCAATATTTTGTCAAAAATGGCGCCAATTTTTTTTTCCAAAATTTCCCCTTTTTCAGAGTATCATTAAAAATAATAGATTTTAATGTCATTGTTCGATGCATTAAAGCATAAATCTAATTAAAAGTCTCTTAAAATTTTTTTAATCAAAATTAAATGTGGGACCAAAGTATATTTTCTCGTTTTTAACCAAGGTACGATTTTTTTACTTTCAAAAAATTTGGGAGGGGCTCAACCCCTAGGCAACCCTGAACCTTGCCCAGGTATGAGCTTATACGAAACGCTAGTTATTTTTAATACATATGTCATTAGCTTTGATCTGTCTTTTTATTGTTGACGGATAGCCTTGACTTTGAAATAAAGATCATTTCGTGATTTTTAAAAGAAAATAGGATTTCAAGAAAATTTTATAGCTAATTAATTAAAGTCAGATTTGAGTCAATCACGTTAGACGACTTTCTAAACAAAAATTAAAATGATTTCAAACAAGTTTAATATAAATAAATGATCGAATAATTAATAGACAGCACTGATAGCTTCAATTTAATGTATTTATAGCTTTTTAATCAGGTTTATAGTGAAATTTAAAAGAATCAGTAAAATTCAACTCGGGATCTTACAAATAATTTAATGGTCTCTAATAAAACTTTTGAAAACAGGTACTCTCCTGTACATTAGATAAAAATAACAAGTATTTACATTACACTTACATCACTTATAGTGGAAAAAAACTACACGACATTTAAGCAATTTTTAAGTGATAATCACTGATATATTATAAATGTTGAAGTTTAAGTGCATAATTAGTACGAATAACATAATTACTCAAAAGCATTAAACCGATGCATATCTACAGTGAATCTAAGACAAGTACTCGAAATGCATAGTTTTTTATCTGAATGAAACTAAACATCTGAATTGCTTTGAAAGTAAACATTAAAGGTTTATTACATAAAAGATCAGAATCTGAGCAAACCCCTATTTAAGCTTCAATTTATTTAATGCATTATACATTTACACGAAAGTTCAGTGACAGGCAGGCTTAGGTTTCAACTTTTTCAGGCTCAGGTTTCAACTTTTTCAGGCTCAGGTTTCAACTTCTTTCAGGCTTAGGCTTCAACTTTTTCAGGCTCAGGTTTCAACTTCTTTCAGGCTTAGGCTTCAACTTTTTCAGGCTCAGGTTTCAACTTTTTCAGGCTCAGGTTCACAGTTTGAATCAGGCTCGAGCCTAATGAGCCTCAAAATTTACTATTAAGGATAAGGTGAAAATTTTGGCAAACATTAAAAATGTATTCAAATGTTTGAAAGGCTTTTACAAAATGTAATGGGCATAACATTTCATTATAAGTTAATTCTAATTTTTCTGTAATTTTATTCAATAAAACCTATATTCAATGTCAAACTAAAGGCTCAGGCTTGAGGGTCTTGGGCTCGAGTAGTCTAGGCTCAGTTTTCTTAATTTGGTCAGACTCAAGCCACTGGGCCTGAAAAGTTTGAGCCTTAATTTTGAACTCTTTCAACTTAAATAAGTTGTTCGAACACTTAAAATGTGTGTCATTAGAAATGGCAATTCGTATATTGAATAAAATGTTGGTTTTATTAATGCCAAGCATGCAATTTGCTATCAAAATCTGTTACCACTATTATAGATCAAGCAATTATCCCAACTCTTTGGTAGCATTGGTTTTATGGGTTTTTAGAGGTCGGTATCAGATCTCGAATTTTTATATATCATACGTCAAAATTGATTCTTAAAAGTAATTCATTGATAAAATAATGCATTTTTGCTGACTCTCTTGAAGTGATCACAAACCCAACTAACCATAGTTTATATTTGACATAATTCCACTATAAATAAATTTAATTAACAAAAATTGAATAAATTTATAAATAGATTTGTTTCAACATTTAGAAAGCATTTAAAACTCCGTTTTAAGTCTAAAATACTTAAAATAACTGAATTAATTCGATTCGATCATAAAGGATATCTCAATCTCAGACCTCGCAAAATTTCGATATAGACCTCTAGTTCTTTTACATTACTGTTTGAGTATTATATAAATATTAATAAATAACAATTCATTTATTAAGTTTATATTCCAACAAAATAGCGTTTACCTCAACAGAAGGCAAAGCTGTAAAATTTATTAAACTTAATTCTTTAGTTGAAAAGAGCATTTATATCTGTAATAATAAGATAAAAATATATTTATTTCCTAAATAAAACCATAAAAGATAACATATCTAAAGTCCTCCAGACAGCTATCTATCAAAGTGTTGCGCAATTCTGTATAGACTCGAAATTCTAGTGGATTTACAAATGAATATTATCTTAAGTGCAATTAACTAACGGAGAGCTATCTTAAGATTTATAACTTAGTAGAAAAAAAAGTTATAGATTTACAAAATAATAGCTTAAGTAATGGTCTTATGAAGAAGAAGGCGAGAGACAGTTTCACTAAATGTTTGGTTTGCAAACATAGAAAACTCTTAAAACTAATTCCATTCTGCCCTTGAAATGTGCAAAGATTGAGCTAAATATACACTGAATATACATAACTAACATTTTTCAAACTAAAAAAAACCAAAACTACTTAACCAGCATTTATAAGCGTTAAACAGATGAGTTAGAACCGGAAAATATATAATATCTCAATCATAACTACTATCTAAAGAGCTTCTCATGACGTCCAGTGAATTAATAAGTTTAAGTGCTGACAACTGAGAACAAATTGAGCTAAAGATGAAAACGATGAACAAAAATCCATTGAGACTTAACTTGTTTTTTCTTCTCTTAATTAAATTAAAGATAACAGCACTAACGTCTGGCTTAGGATCAGAGAGAATTTTTCGACTGGAACTTATAGCTTCTTTGTTTGGGAGAAACAGTATATCACTTACAATTAAAAATGGGCAAACACTCAATCCTTTTGAGCTCAACGTTCGGCTTAACTAACGTCTAATGTGAACCTTAAGTCGAATCCGAAACAACTCAAAGCGAACTTTGAGTTAGATGTTTGAGATCATGCAACTCTTCTATCGACTTTTCAATAATTTGTGATAGGATTACATCTGTTTAGCATTCTTTCTAGACTTGTATTTATAGTTAAGTTAATGTTAATCTTTGAGCTGTGCGAATAATTAATATCATACAAAAAATATCAGTTATTTTGTGTTTAGATGTTTTATGAAAATATTTTTTGGTTTCAATCGAATTTAAGATTCGTTACACTGCGCGATATTTATTGCTTTAATCAATTAAATAAATTTATGAAAATGATTATTACTTTCATAAATAATATAAATTAATGTGTGATTTTTGTGCAACGACTCAGCTCTTGCACTATTAAATCTCTTTCTATTGCATTATTATTTCACCACAAATAATAAAATTAAACTTATTATCAGAAAGTTTCGAAAAAGGCTAAAGTTTATATATAATCCTTAAATTAAACAATAAAATAAACAGAAAATTTATGAAAGGCTTGTAAAAGTAAAATTTTGATTTAGAAAATAATTTACGCTTCAATAAACTCAAAGCGATATTGTATTGTATACCAGATCAAAGACAACAATGAAAAAAGATTAAAGAATAACTGCTGTTCGTTAATGCTTTGTTAATTAAAGTTAAGCCTAAGAATTATTTGAATAATTTGCTCGTTTGGAAGCATCACTCGCTCTGAGAGTGGAAAAGAAGCATTTAATTGGTTGATAAGTTATGTTGAGACTCAAGAATCGCTTACTTGTGAAAATCAATCAGGAAAGAGGTCTTGAGATGAGTGCAAAAGTAACAATACATGCAGTCGACGGCAAGTCAACGAATCACTTCAAACTAATTAAGTTTTCAAAGAGTCCTAAAGTTATTAATATATTATTATAGAGATTAGAGTCTGTATTGACTTTCAATCTGTTAGAATTTCAATTTGTTTCTTATCTTGAATACCACTCGAAAATATAGCGGAAGTTTGTCTGAAAGAAAATATTGAAGAATCTTAACAAATGATTACAAACATATCGATCAATAAAACTTTCGTGATTAGAACCTCAGCATTACGAGCATTACATGTTTACCTGTTCTATATTATAGGCCTATACTGTATACTGTACTAACAGGTCTTACCACTAGTATAACAAACTTCTATATTACAGTATATCTGATTCTTAGCTCAAAGTAAAGCTCTGCTCTCATCCTTAGCTCAATTTATTAGATGAAAAATTTATTTTATTGATTAAATACTATCCCATTTATTATATCTATATATCATACAGACATAACTCTATTATATAATGTTTATTTTCAATCCAAAAATTGGTTCAATTTCTAAATTTAAATAATACAGAAAGTCTTTAACAGCCTTTAAGACATTGATTAATCACTTTTCAGCTCTCATACTGTTTTTGTGTAGGACTTGTGATATTGTTTTGATGGGCTTTACAGCTAATTATTATCAATGTTAACACTAACAAAGCAGTCTGTTCTGGGCTCACAGGTTTGGGTTCCTTAAGTTGAATTACAGTCAATGAAATTTTATGAATGGAAAGAAACTGACACAAAGTCTGGCATAAAAGTAGTTTGAACTAAAAAATGCTATATTTATATATCATTATCACTAACTTAACATTAAGACATAAGATTAGATCAAATTTATTTATAATACAAAATGAAAACTAAGCATTTCCTTAATTAAGGTCAAAGAGCAAAACAAAAAGTGTTTAAGTTTTACTAAACTATTAGAAAATAAGCGTTTTAGTAATGAAATACTTATTTATAACATACTATTTATTTGGCAATTTGTCAATTTTCACAATTTTCAAAACAAAAATTCTATGATTATACAGAATTTAGCCAATAGTGGAAAACTATTTTAAGATACAATAGTTTAATGTCTTTATATAAGATTGTTATAAATGGCACAAAATATCTATTTATTTGGTTTTGTAATAATAAACGAAAATTAATTCAGTGGATAACATGACTAAAAATCGTTTTAAAAGACACATACAGTATATTTAATACGAAATCATTAAAGGTGTCAAAAATGAATGTTAAATTAAATTATTGTATATGACTGTGTGATGTTAGACGTGTACAAAGCAATAATTCAATTTTGTATAAATTTTTGTTATAAAGTCATAAAACAAAGTCATTCAAAAATAAAAGAAAACGGAATTATTGCGCAAAACAATTTATAAACGATAAAGATTTGAGCAAAATTGCAATCATAAAGATATGAACATCTTATCAAACACTGTATAAGTTAATAGAAGATTAAATGTAAATGACTCTTAACATTGAGACATAATATAGTTTAAAATTTTAACTTATAAGCTCTGGTACTGTATATTGAGTTCATTAAAAATTAATATTACATATGTTTGAACAGTATATGAACAGTTAGTTGGCGAACACGTTATACAATATATGTGATAAGTTATCATTATTTGATTCAATTTAATTCAAAATATTGTTTATTAACTAAGTTTTACAAAAACAAATTTATTATTGTAATCATTATCTGTTTACAAGTACACTAATGATAAAAACAATTTTCTATGAATGATGGCTCATATGTTTCCAATAGGAAGGTTAGCAAGACTTGCAGTCTAAAAGAGGTTAATAAAATTGAGTGCTGACATATTTTAATAAATTCAGTTTCGATACAATCGGAAATTTTCCATTAATAAGCAATACTTTTATTTATAAGTCATAACCGTTTGAATACTCAAATAATAATCAAAATTATTTCTATACAAGTATTTATGATAAGCATTGGGTGATTTTATTCAATTCAGCACTGGGTTGGGTTACTGTGTATCAGAATAAAGTCCAGTTCTATGGAACGTGAATCAAACAGTGTATAAGCTCTTGAATATATTGGTTGACTATTTTTAATTCTATACCATTATTATTAACAATATCAGCAAAAAAGCACATACGATAAAAGATTGCAACTCAAGCACATTATAATAGTTTAACTAATACTATAGTACTATAGAATCTGATAAAATTAAATAGAATTCACTGTCAATACAAGAGTATTACACCATAACTAACTTAAAACACTTTCAAATATTAATATTAAACTATTTACTGTACAGTACAATATCAATACTCTCAACAATTTCAAAATCTTGCATTTTCAACAACAAATCCATTTATATATATCACGTATTTAATAGCCATAAACCTAAACCTTGGTTTAAAATTAGCTCTCATTCAAACATTCAAAATAGTTATTTCCAAACATTAAACTCAACTAATTTTAACGAAGAGATGCCATTACATAATGATTAGAGTTATAATAATGAGGTATTAATAACAGATATTATATTATATTCGCAAAATGTAAGATTACTTTCAAAGAGCTTTAATCTTATAATTACATAACAATTGTTATATTACATGAGCGGCCTCTGTCTGACACGCGGCCGATGAAAATGACGATGAATTGGCCCGAATCAGTGCTGGCGATGAAGGACTGTTATTAGCGCCGGGACTGTTCAGTACTTCGTTTAGTGTATTCACAAGAAAACTGTGCCCATCAGAGGTCGAGTCTTTGTGTTCTCTCCTCAAAGCCTTGATTGCAGTCAAAGCTACCGCAGCCTTAAAAGCAAAGTTTATTATTTAGTTATTATTCACTTAAATATATATATAAGTATTGTTTAATCATTTGGTCGTTTTTAAGGCTAACGCATAATAAACTGAATAAAGTGTTACCGCTTTTATCGAGCAGTCGGTTAAAGAGAAGGCAATAAAGCTTTCAAATAGACTCATATCCTATTCTTATAGATAACACCTGTAAATGAAGTAATTGGTTGAGTACCTGATCACTCCATCGCTGGCCGTATTTCCATTCAGTGAGAAAGTGCTCACAATTAGAGGTCAATAAATTATATTCAACTACAGACCCAACCTTTCAATCATAAAGTTATTAAATTAACATCAATTCAGACTTCAATTCAATGTAATAAACACTACAAACGACATACTCTTGACATCACATTTTTGACCACCAGTTCAGGATCTAATGGTAAAAGAGATCTTTCTTTTGCGGGCACTTCTTTGTTGTTGACTCTGCAGTAATTGTCTGCGACCACATCCGTGAGTTTTACTCTCTTGACTTGTGCCACCTGAGTGTCGGGCAAGTCCTGGTCATCTTCGCCAACGATGTGCACCACATACCCATCGCCCACATATATAGCCCAATGAGTATATAGCGTGCGATCGATTTCGATGATGTCCGACAGTTCGGGACTGACTTCTGCTGCCGATCGAAAATCACTCAATTGAAGTCTCAAATTATTACTGTTATTAATACTATTGTTGTAGTTGTTGTTGTTATCCTCAGACATGACTCACTTTATTCTCATTTAATTAGTATTACTATTGAAAAGTTGTTTTCTTTTAAGTAAGTTTAATAAAAGTATTTTAAGTATTTGTTTGTCACTCAATACTAGTAATGATCGTAAACTGGTTTTAACTGTTTATGCAAAACGAGACAAACAGTCGTCTAATAAACAGCTTTATTACTCATATAGAGCATAGAGACAGAGACAGACAGAGACGACCTCGTGTTTAATAAGACACTCCTCTCTGCACTTTTTATACGTTATTTTTTTGGCATTTCAAGGATTGAATCATATTTAATGTGTTATAATCTCATCAAATCAAATGATATATAAATTACGTTTCTATTTGTGATTTTAGTCACAATACAGTCATAAATATTCAATGAAATGAATTCAATGAAATCCAGTCATTTGTAGTCCATTTGAGTCCACTCTTTTGCACTCCTTTAATCAATAAATTCATATTAAACTTGTCATAAAAATTACTTTCGGATTACCATAAATTACGCCAATATTGAGAATTATTATCATAATTATAACATTAGTTTGTTTGAGACGTAATTTACACGAAATATATAGAGTTAACGGTTAGTCCCTTAGAGAGAGGTCACGCCTAATGTTGAGCTTTGTGTCATTAAAGCGTACGATATATTGCTATTAAATCGGCGTTTCTTTATAGCTATCAATTCAGTAATATTTAAAAAACATATCACTATTTAAATCAATTATTATTTGCTTTTGTTAAATAATATTTGAAAACATAAATACGGAAATCATTTGACTCTTAACTGATTGACTCAAATAATGTGAGTATTAATTGTATTAATTGTTTGTATAAATTGATTGATTGCCAAAAGAGACGCCATTATTATGAATACAAATGAAATGTTTTAACAATACTTCAAATCTTTGAAATGCTTTAAAACATTTTAAATTTAATAAATTAATAGATTTTTAATTGATTTATAAATTTAGTGATTTATTGATTTTTAGAAAGTTATAGAAATCGTGTAAAGAATGGGCGACAGTGAAGACGAATACGACAGAAGGCGAGGAAGAGATAAGTTTAGACGCGAGAGAAATGATTACACAGAAAGAAATTCTGGAAATAGAAGAGACGACTGGCAGGAGAGGTATTATTATTGATATCACTATTATTTTACAATTATTATAACTATTAATGCGTTTAAAGTCGAGAAAGCGGCGGAACCGGCGTTTCGTGGAATAACCAGAACAGAGACCGTATTCCTCAACGACGTGACTATAGAGACAACTATTCATCTATTGGTGGCGGCGGTGCTGGCGGTGGGGCTGGAGGTCAGCGAAGAGACCGATACAGTCCGGCGGACAGAAGTGATTTGAGTCCACCGATGAAACGCGTGAGGGGGGGTCGAGATTGGGAGGACAGAAGTCCTTATCCTAATTATGAAATGGGAGGATATGGTGTGGCACATAATCCTAATAATAATTGGAATCAATTAGACAATAATGGGCCGAATCAGACACAACAGATTCAGAATCAGCACAGGTTTGACACCAATTATAGTAAGTTATGTGTTTTAATTGTGTTTTATACTAAAGAGATAATGATATCGGTCTAACACAACCACCAATGATGACATTCAAACAATATCTCGCCACACAAGACGATGGAATTGACGATCAGATTGCTGTCAAAAAGTATAACGAATATAAGTTGGACTTTAAGAAGAAGCAAATTAATGACTTTTTTAATGCTCATAAAGACGAGGAATGGTAAGAGAGGATCTGTTTCTCTTATAATTTCGTATAATCTTTTATATAAATTTTCTTCCAAAGGATAATATTTGCAATAATTAACAATTTTTTTAAAAAAAATTTATTGATTCGCAAATACAGCGATTCCTGTATCACATTATATTGAACTGAACGGAGGATTGCTTGAGAATTATCGTGAATTTTCTCTAAGATTTGACAAATTGTTGATAATTTTTTTATAAATCGGTGAATTTATAAGTTTGAAAATCTTAAAAGTGTTTTGAAATATTTTAATGGTCTTTAAATTCGAATAATTAGCAATTTTGCTAAAAGTTGAACGAAACACGAATTTCTTATAAATAATTTGAATTTTAATAATTTCTCCGAAAATCGAATTCACAAATGAATGCTAAGTGTTGTCAATGAAAAGTAGTTTATTTACAGAAAGTATTTCTTTTAATATGTTTATAAATTAGTGTTATTTCTAACAAAAAAGTATTCGCCCATAAATTTATTCCATTGCTGGTTGAGGTGAGAACACAAAAGGGGTATTATTTTCATACTAAATGCTAAGACTTGTAGTTTATTTAATTTTATTTTAAAACAGTATAACTACATATTCTTCGAATCAATGGTTAATAAATAATATGTATTTAATTGATTTTCTTTTGACTAATTCATGTCTTTTCTCAATTAACGCTATTAAACAGGTTTCGTTCCAAATATTATCCCGAAGAGTATGAAACCCGTAAAGCAGAACAAACCGCTTCTCTCAAGAAACGATTGGCTGTATTTTTAGAGCTATTGAATAACAGTTGGATCGATTCTGTTAGCATTGATGTAGAAAAGGCTAATCAAATAATTCGTTTACTCGACGCCGCTGTCATCAAACTAGAGGGCGGAACAGATTTCGATCTTAAAGCTTTGGACGAAAATTTTGAAGAAGAAAAGACTAAAGAACCAGATTTATCGCTATTTTCTGTTGATGTGGAGAAACCGCGAAAACCTGAAGAGCGGAGAGCATCAGAAATAGAGAAAATAGAACAGGAAAATGGTGAGGAATCGTTAGACAGCGGTATGATTAAAGACAATGACGTCGGAGAGATTGAAACCAATGCTGAAGAAGAAGACAATAAGGAAATAACTGAAAAGGAAAAGGAGAATGAAATTGAGAAAAGCATTAATACCGAACCAGTTATTGAACCAATCAATGACTCTATGGAAGAGGGCGAGGCCTCCATGGATGCCAACAGCGAGTCGAAGGCCACTCTCGAAGAACAACAACCAGACACTGATCAAAACACTAAACCTGAAGATAAACCCGAATCACCGAATAAGTCAACCACAAGTAATGCAGCAAAGCCTCGAGCGCTACATAAGACGGCTTCTATTTTCCTCAGAAATCTGGCGCCGTCTATAACCAAACAGGAAATTGAAGATGTATTTAAACTTTAATTACATTTGTACTTTAGTTAGAATTTAATTTTAAATCTTTGATACAGTTATGCAAAAATTATGGCGGATTTCTTCGCGTCGCCATCGCTGACCCACAAACTGAGCGTCGATTCTATAGAAGAGGTTGGGCTACATATGAACGTAATGTCAATATAAGAGAAATTTGTTGGTCGCTTAATAGCGTGAAAGTTAGTTTTGAAAATTATTTATAATTGATTTCCAATAATAATAAATATGTATATATTATAGCTTCGCGACTGTGAATTGGGAGCAATAGTGAATAGAGATCTGAGTCGACGTATTCGTTCAGTTAATGGAATCGCTTCTCATAAGAACGTAGTTCGCGCTGATATAAGACATGCCGCAAAAATAGTTTTCAATTTAGACCAACAAAGAAAGCTATGGGAAGACGAAACCAATGAAGGCAAAGACCAAATAGAATCGAGACCTTTATTTGGTTTTGCATCAAAAAATCCTTTACTCAAGAATATAACTGACTATTTGATAGAAGAGGCCAGTGCTGAAGAAGAAGAACTCTTGGGAACCACTGAGATTGGAGAACTCGATGAGGCAGAAGATAATGAAAATAGTGGTCCATCTCTTGATAGAGATGAAAGTCTCATTAAAGTTTTGGATCGTTTGTTGATTTATTTACGAATTGTTCATTCGATTGATTACTACAATCATTCGGATTATCCAAACGAAGACGAAATGCCAAATCGTATTGGAATAATGCACGCCAGGGGTATGGTATCGACCTCTAGTCGTGTTACGCAACAGGAAATCAATGATTATATAAAGCATTTCGAGAGTAAAATTCAGCCATTCTTACAACCGCTTCCAGTTGTCAGTGAAGAAGAGGCCAAAAAGCTTGGCCTAAAAGATGTCGAAGAAGAGGCAGAAAATTTTATAAAACTAAACACTCAGGAGTTGGCAAAAGACAAATGGTTGTGTCCTCTCTCTGGTAAAAAGTTCAAAGGACCAGATTTTGTGCGCAAGCATATTCAAAACAAACACAACGAACGGATAGAAGAGGCGAAGAAAATTGCAGAATATCTTAACAATTATATATACGATCCTAAGCGACCACAACTGCCTGAACATCCGTCTAATCGTCAGCCAACCAATACTCCCAATCGTAATGAAACCACAAATATGGGTCTGGGCGGAGCGATAGGACCCGGTTATATGCCTCCCGGGCCTGCTCCATATCCCGGACCTCCGCCTTATATGCAGGCAGGATATGGGCCAAGAGGTCCCCCTATGGGAGGCTTTGGAGGACCGATGATGGGTTACGGGCCGGGCAGATACCCTCCAATGGGAATGGGACCCATTCATGACTATGGCAGAGGACATATGCCTCACGCGAAGCCTCGATTCACGCGGTAAGCATTGATTTTTAATGAATTGTAATTTTTCTAAAGTAGTTTCTTAACGAACCCGTGTCTGAAAACAACTTTCAGAAGAGATCCACGAGATATTGTTGGATACGATGACGTCGATAACGTTCTCGATATGGTGTAGAACTAACTATTGATATCTTTAATGGCTTTGGACATGAATTTGTTCGCTATTAGGAGTTGTTTTCAGAGATAAAGGGTGTCATCTTTTATTTCTTTCAGATTATAAAGTTTTTACAAATTGTTTATATATTGATTTCAGAAAAAGAATTAATTATCGCGATCTCGACGCCCCCACTGATGATCACGACAATAATATTTAATATGTCTTATTATTATTATTACATACTATAAGTCTATTACTTATCACTGTATAACTTATTGCTTATGATCGCAATACCGATGCTTTTGTCTAAAGCTTTCATTTCACTCCTGTATTACTGTTAAAACACAAACATAAACATTATTTGCATGAGATCACTAGTATTTGAAATCAATCTTTGCTTTATTATTATCATTAATTTTATTTAATTGTGTCAAACATTCTTCTATAGGATTTTTAATATGAAATATAATGAAGATAAACATCAATTTATTTTAAAGACTTTTTTGTACTATTATATACATTATCTATATTTTGAGCGATTAATGCAAATGTAACTCTCATTTGTTTCTTTAAAAGCTAATAAATGTTTGTTTAAACAAAGGTTTTAATGCATTTCATGAATTTCTATGGAATGTTAAATTGATTTTTAATTAAAAATTCTGTTTTTATGACTTCATTTGAAATGATAGGAAGTATTCTATAAAAACCATTGTTTTGAGTATAGGCTCGAAGCAGTCGACCATAGCCTTTGTGCGTATGACGTGAGTTGACTTTTAGTAATTATTGTTAAACAATTGAACAGAATGTATACCAATTCAATATTTAAAACTTTTACTTCAATCCTAAGTAATGCATAACAAAGAAAAGTAGTTTTAATCAGATATTGTGTTCACAAGTTATTTACGATCACAAAGTTTTGCTTAAGTACCGGATATTTAGTAACTTTAGAGGCAGAACAAAATAGAGTACATTTAACTTATCGCACAAGTAATTTATTTTACTGCAACTCTCAAGTTATCTATTAAGTGACTTTTCTATTATAAACTATGGGTTTCTCAACCTCTCAGCCAATCAAATGGTTATTTCTCAATAATGGAGATAAAAGTATTTCAACTTTTGGTATATATTGAACGTATTGAACGATAACAATAAAGTGATGCAACTATTACTCGTGCCTTCAATAGAGGCTGACTCGCATTTGTCTTAATCTTAATATCGATTAACAATAACTTTGAAACTCTTTTGAAACTCTATTCAAACTCTGACTAAAATTTATAATAATTAAAAATTTTTATTAAGAAACAATACATATGTATATCGCACATACAATTTGGTCAATTGATTGTTAATTCTATGCAAACATTAATTTCGATCAATAAGAGCAAAAGCATAGCCAATAGAGTAGTCATTCATAAATTGTTATAAAAACATTTGTTTTAATATAATATCAATATATTTAAACATTGTCTGAAAGATGAGTCAATTAATTGAAACCGTTTATTAAATGTAATAAAAATAGAACTCAAACAAACGGAACTCAAACAAACAAAGTCCGAAAAGTTGAAGAACTCGTTTGCATAAGAGAACAACTGTGTAGATGTTAAGCGACCACATCTTTGATATCTTCAGGAAGAGTGACCTTTGGATGCTTATTAACGAAGTGCTGTTTGTAGGTTTTCGGGTCAGGCATTTGGGACTGCGTTCAAATACAAATATGTTAATTATATATTAATAGATATAATATGTATTGACTATTGTTTGACATTAACGAACATTAAGTCATATTAACTCGCATTAAGTCATATGAACTCATATTAACTCACATTAAGTCATATTAACTCATATTAATGTCATATAAGAGTCAACACAAATGTGACCGACTATTAGACTCACTTTACAGACTGTGCACTGGTGTGTGAGCGCCGCCGCTGCGGCCGACTTCTGGTCGTGTCCCTGTTGTCGCTTTGCGTCCTGTGCTCTCTTCGCCGCCTTTTGTTGAGATTGTATCTTCTGCTGTCCTCGAGCCATAGCGAACGATCTGATTTACGATTATTTTATATCTATTTAGCGTTAATTCAAATCTTTAGCGTGAAGTTTGTCTATTATTTCAATAATTCATCAAAATTTTATTCAGTTTTTATTAAATTATATTTTAATAAGATTTATGTTTATATTAATTTATTTAACTATTTTGTTATTTAATTGTTATTCAAATAAATTATTTATTTATTATACCTTTTGTGTTGAGTTAGTATTACATAAACTAATAGTTAACAAAAATGTCTTTAAAAAGTTAATTCACGCGAAACAGAAACAGCCAAACGCTGAGAAATTATGCACTCTTTCAATATTTAATGCTTAATATTAAAGCTGAACTCAAACTTGTGCTCAATTCTCTTCAGAAATACAGTGCTCCTTAAAACAGTTTATTATAAACCCCTAAAATTGGTTCATTCAGTACCAAATTAATGCTATAATTTAATATACTTTTGATATTTTTATTTTACAAACTCCTTATATATCAATCCTTTTTTCTATTTGTGTCAATTTTGTGTCAAAATCTTATTAAAACAAAATTTAATGACTTCAAGAACAGAACTTATTTGAAACTTTCTCATAAATTACAATAAATTTAAAATAAATTTCTAAACAAATTTACTTTCATTGAGTTATAATTAGGTTTTAATCTTAAATAAACTTTGGTTGACATACACCACACTCTTATCATTAATGTCAAACTCGGACCCCTTTTATCAGTTCCAATGTCTGAATAGTTTTGTAAACTTTTTCAGAATAAAGTTAACGATAATTAAAGGGTTTCAATGGGAATGCAATGGGGTTTACATCGCCTCATATTATCGTTATTTTGCATGTACTTTAACATTAGTAATGACAACATTTAATTAATAGTAATTAAAATCATATATTAAAAGACGTAACGATTAAATCTCGATATTCTCTCCCTTTCTCTTATTTAATGCTATTCTTATCATAAGTTAACTGTTTATATGAGTCCTTCTCTCCCTTTAAAGACTAATGTGATAAATGATTTCATGGCTTGAGTTTGATATGACTGCATGCGATTGCCAGCGAGACAAACGAACCTCCCCTTTAACAGCCCTTTAAAACTACGTGTATTGATGAACCGTACATAACATCCAATAGACTCTTCATAACTAAAAAGTCGGCATTTAATGAAACGCCACTTTATTTAAATGAAAACACATTTAAGACGCTATACATTCGCACAGTTTTGTTACTCAGTGTTTACAAAAGACAAATGATTCACACTTTGAGTTTATTTCCATAAATATTTGTTTTTTTAAAAGTAAATTATTTGACACAAAGTTTGTTTATTAATTATGATATAATTGAAAAATAAAATAAATTTATTAAAAAAATACAAATAAATACGTAATAATAATAAGAAATACATAATTGACTGCTATTATGGACGCAAAGAGAAGTCGAAGTAATCCAATCCGTGTTTGGTGTGACGGCTGGTATACAAACACATAAAGATATATATAATTAATACAATAATTGATATCCTGTACAGCTATGATATGGTACACTTCGGACACGCGAATCAGTTACGTCAGGCCAAGGCTATGGGTAATTATCTAATAGTCGGCGTTCACACGGACGAAGAGATCGCCAAACATAAGGGACCGCCGGTTTTCAATGAAGAGGAGAGGTATAAAATGGTGGAAGCCATCAAATGGGTGGACGAAGTGGTCAGAGGCGCGCCTTATATCACTACTTTGGAGACTTTGGATCAGTACGACTGCGATTTTTGTGTTCACGGAAATGACATCACACTCGACGCCGACGGTCTCGACACTTATCGGTTCGTTAAAGAGAACGGCAGGTATCGCGAGTGCAACCGAACAGAAGGCGTCTCAACCACTGATTTGGTCGGAAGAATGCTTTTATTGACTAAAACTCACCATCGAATGAGTGGTTCGTCTGAAGACTTGCCCGACAGACAACATACCGAAAACATAAGTAGAGACCACTCGACTCACAGTCCATGGACGGGTATCTCTCAGTTTTTGCCGACAACCCAGAAAATCATTCAATTCGCTGAAGGAAAAGAACCCAAACCTAACGATCGCATTGTTTATGTCGCCGGAGCTTTCGATCTCTTTAGTAAATAATCAATAAAATGGATTAAATTAAAAATTAACTTAAAATAAACTTTGATATGAATTCAGATGTGGGTCACGTGGACTTCTTGGAAAAAGCGAAAGCAGAGGGCGATTACTTGATTGTTGGCTTACACACGGACCAAGTGGTCAACAGATATCGAGGCAGTAATTATCCCATTATGAACCTTCACGAAAGGGTTTTATCAGTGCTCGCGTGTAAGGTATTTAAGTTCTGCTTTTATTTATCAATTTCCTGATTACTTCCATATTCAGTTCATTACTATCTCTTCATATTATCCTATACTCAATATCTAATCGTTTGTATGTTTTTGTTTAATAAGCGAATTTGTATCGGAATTAATAATTTTTTTTGTATCCGTATCTGTTTCTCTATGATTAGTACGTGAATGAGGTGGTGATGGGCGCCCCTTATTCTGTGAGAAGTGATTTAATGAATCACTTTAAAGTTGATGTTGTAATTCACGGACAAACAGAAATATTTGCAGACTTTGATGGATCAGATCCTTATGAGGTATTGAACAAATCGCTAATTACTCTTCAATATTAACTGCGATATTAAATAATTTAAAATAAAATAATTATTTAGGAGCCGAAGCGTTTGGGAAAGTTTAAACTGGTTGACAGCGGAAACAGTTTATCAACTTTTGATATTGTCGACAGAATTATATCTAATAGTATGCAATACAGGTTACGTAATTCTAATAAAGAGAAAAAAGAAATTGAAGTCATTAAAGCACTCAATAAATTAAAGGGTGAAAGTGAAACGCAAAGTCAGAATAATTCACATTAAATATAACTTGTATTCAATACAAAAAACTTGTGTTCAATACAAGAGTCAGTATTATCTCAATGTTCAGGTAAAGGATTCAGTCATTTAAGCCTTTTTGCCATAATTTAGTCAATTGCAAAGTTCTATAGAAATAATGTTCTTTTTGTTTAACATTTGATAGTTATGCAGAACTCATATTATGATTAGCTTTAACTAAAAATTAGGTTTAAAATATGTTACACTTTAGCAACAAATATCTTTAATCGCACAAAAAATGTTTCAAATGTAAAACATTTTTTAAACGTTTTAATTGTTATTTTTAATAAATAATTTTTTGTTGACTTATATTAAGTCATATTTAAAGCCGATTTATATCGGTTTATATATCAGATTACGAGAACATTGTTTTGTTTATTAAAACTTGAATTTTAAAAATAATAAATGTGTTCTTTAATTATTTATTATTGCACTTAATGCGAGTCTTTAACAGGCATTTAAAAGTGTATAAAAACTTCATTTGAAGCGTGCCTGAGATGTGTTGAGAAACAGCACTACTTTGAAATGAATGTAGACATTAGTTCACAAATTAAGGCATTTATTTATTCACAAAATAACAATAATTATAATCACATTATGAGATAAGTACTCGCTATGAAAGCGAAGCAGAGAATGACAATTGAATGCAGAAAATAGGGGTTTATATACTAAATTGGAAGAGTACTGAATGATCAGTACTCAAGGATAGTGTTAGTAATTGTACTGATGATTAGACATTAGTACAGGTAATAGCTATTAGTAAGAGTTGATGTATCGGATGATGTGTTAGCTCAAGGATAGTATGAAAGTTCGCGGTTTACTTCACATAATAATGTTTTGAGTGTATAAGAAAATTGATTTAAATATTAGTTTGGTTTTGATGTTCAAAACAAATTAATGAACTTTTCCAACTCATTAATACCATTAATACCAGTTTAAACAAATACTTGTAGAGTCGAAAAAGATTAGATTTGTTTATTTTAATTATGAAATTGAAAACATTTTCAGCTTTTAGAGGTTCAATTGATACAGTTTATTATGCATTCAATTAATTGGTAAAATAAAACTTAATATAAATAAGTAATAAAAGATTAGATAAAACAAATACAGTCGATAATCGTTATAAAAGCAGTACTTCATGTGAATTTAATTTCTATGTTTTGTCGTGAAATAAATGGCGAAAATCACTTTCAAACCGATTTTTGTAATCATTTTTAATTGATCTCAAATAATGTGTTTGTTGTGATATTTGATTTTTCAATTGTTGCTCTTCTTTGTAAAGGTTTTCGCTCAACATTTCATACTTATTGCGATATCTAATCAAATATTGATTTAAATTAAAATTAAATGAGTTTAATATTAATTTAAATATTAGAAAAATAGTATGACTTACAAAGTTTCGAAAGCGTCCAACATTTTGCGCTGTCTTTCCATTTCCATCGTATGGTTCTCTTTAATTCTTTTTCTAAACTGAACAATACTTTCCTGTTGTGCTTTATGTCGTTTCTGGTACTCGTCTAACACTAACTTTTCTTCAATAGCTTGTAATCTTTTATATTTAGACATCATTTCGTTGTGAAACGATTCGATAGTCTTTTGCATTCGAGCTTTTTCTAAACGAGTGTCACGTTTTGCGGCATTTTCTTTCATTTTCTCAAGTTTTGCATTTTTAGACACAGCGAGTGTTTCCAAATGTTTGATTTCATTTCTTATTATTTGTGACCTTTTATTCTGTGTTTCAATCGCAGAGTTGAGCTTTGATTTAACTTTAGTTTCATTGACAGCAACATCTCTATTAAGACTCTCAACAATTATTTTCTGACGATTTTCTTGTTCTTTCAATGACTTAATAGTATTTCTTGAAATTTCGGGATAAGTCTTAATCAAATCGTCTAAACTAGAAAACTGAGCGCTTTTTGTAGTATTAAGTTTAGAGAAATCAACTTTACGTTTAACAATTGGAGACTTTTTGCTTCGAATCAATTGCTTTCGTCCACTCTTTGCCTTCAATGATGACTTTGAATGACGGACAGGAGTCTGAGCCGTGACGTCTCCATAATATCTTTTGATTTTATTCTCAATAACGTCAGACATTTCTTTCAATTTGAGCGCTGAGTGCAGTCGAAATCCCAATTCTGTCGCAAAGTTATCGGTTTTTAATCTTTTAAATTCTTCAAAACTTACGACTTGTGGTGAAGTTGTTTTCGGAGCAGATTTTGAACTGTTATCAGTTTGAATAGCTTTCGATCGCGTTATTAATCCTTGCTTTGGATGACTGTTATTGTTATCCACACAAGAATTTGAATGTTCTGAAGCGGAGTGTATTATATCAGGACATTCACAAAGACTCGATTGAGCCGAATGTGAAGTCGAAGACGAAGAAGACTTCAAATTCTCATATTTTAATGATTTCTTACTTAAACCGGTTTTTCTATTAAAAGAATCACTTCTAAGCTCTCTATTAAACAATTGATTATCGTCTGAAACCGTTTGAACCTCTTTTGTATCAAACTTTGGTTTAAATGAATTATAATTATCTTTACTTTTATGATAAGAACCGGTGTTTCTGTTGAATTCATTTTCATGTTTATTGAATTCCTTTGGAATGTATTTCACAAAAGTGGCGATAATTTCGAGCAAATCGTAAATTGCATTCAAATCTTTGTTAACAATATCTTCGGCTTTAATATGTTCTAAAGATAACGAAATCAAATCATTAGAAAGTGTTGACAATAGTCTTGAAATGACATCAATTTCTTGAGAATTTGTTTTGGGGCTAAATAGAGAGCAATCGATACCAAACATGTCATTAAATATGAGACAAAACAACTCATAGTTTATGTCCTTCAATGACGTCAAGCGAGGAATCAATAGATTTCTTTCAACTATTATATCATTCGCCAAATGAATGCATTCTTTCAATAGAATTAAGAATTAATTATAATTTAAATTAATTTTCATTTAAATACCTTTTGAAGTAATGTTTTGTTTCGAAGCCATCATTGGATTTAAAGTAATCACAAACACAACCATTGGCTCAATCATAAAGTTTATTTCAATCATAAAATCAATGCATTTGTTTCGTAGCATTCAGTACTTTATTAAATACAATAAATTAATGATTGACTGCGAAGTAGTGTATTGTTAAAAGGGATCAAAAATGAAGTGCGAAATGAAACATATGTTGAGAGCGAGTGTTTCCATAACAACACAAAGAATTCATTCATTCATTAATTGCAAGTAAAGGACATTTGATGAGAAGATATTATAAATAAATAGTAATTAAAGTTAAATAAATACAACCCATAACTAAAATGGTTTTAACCCTTGCTCTCAGAGGTAAACAATTAATAAAATAAATATTGAATTGAATTAATGCATTATAAACTGTATTTCAGTATTGCGAAGAAATCCCAACTTCGATAAATGGTATTTCGCTTTAGAGGGTTATCACAAATACGGTATTATTCATCAAATATTGTTTTATATATCTATTTATTAATTAGTATTAAAACATATGACTCATATAATTGAATATAAGGTCTATATCACGACGACATTCGCCTCAACTCTGACTGTCCGCTCACTAAAGAAGCGTTGCGTCGAATCCCTGCCGAAGAATACGACAGATTCTGCTTTAGAATAATACGTGCGGCTCAGCTCGAAATTACAAAATCACATTTACCACCAGAAGAACAGACCACTTGGGAGGAGGTTTACCATTGCTTTCATTCTTATTGATTATACTTTTTATTTATTAACATTTGTTTTGTTTCTATTAAATTAAGTAAAGCTTTAATGTATTGACTCTATTATCACAACTACTCCTCCAATAAGAGAACTTACGATCAAATGATTTTTGTTATTTAGGATCAAACGAAAGGCCGATATTTGCAGTCGTACATCAATGAGATTATCGCAGAGAAGAAAGAGAAGGAGCAGTGGCAGGAATTCTTGGCTAAAAAATAATTTTTATTAATAATCAAAACTCATGTTTGGTTCAAATTATAAAATTTATTTCAGAAATAGTTTAATTGCAAAATAAGTTATCTTTAAATAAAATTAGTTTTAAAATAAGACTTAATGTATAAATAAATAAAACAATTGTTAGATTTAAACTAAATGTGAAATTATTTACGATTTTTGAAAGTTTTATAGAGATAATAGATGGAAGAGATTAGGGGTAGGCTTACGGGTAAAAATAGGGGGAAATAAACCGCATATTTTTGGTCATCTGGAAAATAGAGCAAAGAAAGGAGTGAAGGATCAAAAAATGCCGTTTCCGATGACAAATACGCTTTAGTGCTCAGTTTGAAAGCAGTATTTAAATCAGATTCAGCTAAAGAGTTGATGCTTTCATGTGAGAGATCCACTGCTGTATGCATTCGATTAGCGATTTCTTGGATAATCACAATATTACTGACTTTCTCAATCAATTTGCTGATTGACTCCAAAGAGGCCAAAGTTTTCAAGATTTGCTTTTGAGTGACAGACCGTCTGATAGAATCCAATTCCCATTTGTTAAAGAATAGGTCATTCTTTAGTAAATTAGTTGACAAACTCTGCGGAAGTCCTATTAGATTACGTATTAGTGCTCGAAAGCCATTCACGAAATCGTTGCGCTTATTCCAGGCCAGTATTCCTCCTCTAAAAGGCGTCACAATTAGGTTGGATTTACTCTTCAGCTTCGAATCATAGAATAGTAATGGTTTTGAAGACGGAATATATACTAATATATGATAACTTTGCTTATTATTATGTTCGACAACACGAGACTCGACTGTGTTTAACAAAACAGGAATATGAGAGATATCAAAGAGTCGCTCATCACTGGAGTTATTGCTATCGTTTGACAAATGCGTTGAAATGAAGTTATCGTTAAAAATATAGTGCAATACTTGACTCATTAGATTAAATTTGATCACTTCTGAGACACCGCTCTGTCCTATAAGTCCAATGTCTCCTATTTTGTGGATTTCATCGATTTGACTGTTGAGCACATCATTGACTTCTTCGTTTTCATTAATTATATTAATTATTAAATCGATTTCAGGGTTCAATAGGAGATCTGTTTTCTGTGAATTATATGAGATGTCAGACAATACTTGTGTCGATTCAACTAATTCTACGATCATTTCAGCCAAAGATTTGTCTTCAAAAAGTGTCTCATTATTGTTGAGATAAACAAAACGATGTCTTCCGAAAAGAAAGCTTTGGCTAATGAGTGTGTTGTCTGCGGGCAAGACATAGAGCCATAGCTTTCCTTTTGTGTCGTGTCCTTCGACTGCATTCAACTGATTGTCGATCTCTAAGAGTCTCTCATTTGGATCCAAATTACTATTAATTTCATTATATTTATCAAAAACGTGTTTCTCTTTCTCAATAAGAGGTCTCACTTTCCACTCGTAAGTGTACGCAAGACTTCCCTCAGCACTGATTCTTTGCGGCCAATTGTTGGTCAGCGAAGACTTCAAGTCTTGTCGATCGATATTATCATCAACGGTGACCACAAATACGGGAAATTTATGAATAATTCGTTGAGAACTGACTAATAAAGAGCTGATGTCCGGCAATGAGTGTCTCGAAGGGGATGTAGTTGTCCACCAAAGGGGAACACCAAAGGCTATGATCACTGATATGTACACAACTGAACACACGATTCCGTAATAATTCAATTCTTCTACTTTTTTACTGTTTAAGTCGTTTGTTTCCGCCATAACTGCCTTTAACTCTCTTTCAGACAATCGGTTATAGAAAAAGTTTATTTTAATTTATTTTATTTATTTTGTTATTGCATTTGTGTTATACGTATTATAGAGACATCTCTTTATAGTGCTTTCATTTAATTAATTGGCGCCAAATTTAAAGTCAAATCAAATGAATCAAAGTATAAATAATAGCATTAAATACTTTGTTATATAAAAAAATTTATATTAATAAAGTATGACATCATTGACATCACATTTAATAATAACTCTTGTTTATTGACTTAAAGCCGGGAATTTATATAACATTCGCATGAATTACGTCAAAAGAAATACATTTGAGTTGTGATTATTGTACTCAAAGTTATAATAATATTGAGCACATAATTATTGTACATTTTTTGAGTGACAGTCATATGAAAAAAACTTATTTTTTGTTAGTATTTAAAATTATTGCAACATTTAATTATAATAAACCCCACATGTATTGCATATTTTAAAGCACAGTATTATAGAAATCAAAATTTTTTTAACATTTTTAACGTTTTAAATACCTATGAATTCAGTGTTTTTCAAATCATGAAATGTTAACTTTTTATTAATTAATTTTAAAATTAGTTAAACTTTATTTATAGTTAATTTATAATCAAAATTATGGCCAAAAACAGTAAATTGTGTCTCAATTTAATGTATTGTTTATTTAATGTTCGTTTTATTCATATATTTATTGCATATTTTGTTTTCAATAACTATTC
>JAUJYT010000128.1:0-28922 GCA_033996565.1 Nanhermannia nana
TTTTAAAAGTCTGAACTTAACATATCTAAAGTTAACTTTTATTTAAGTATTGAAACATATTATTATATGCGACTCAGTTTAATGTTATACATGAAAGTATATATCTTACTTAAAAGTGCGCTTTTTTAATGCGAGACAGTCTAAGCCCTTAATAGTAAACTGGATAGTACAGCTATAAAGTGTTTACTAAAATAGGAATCCACTAAACGGACACTGAATTCATTATGAACTCAGTTATCTGTACAAACCATGTCGTTCACTATAAAATAATATGCACTTTAAGATTCATTTATTCAGAGCATAGACTATATATATAAATGATAAGTTACTGACTGAGTGCAAACGCTTAGTTGCAAATAGTTTTCTGTTGACGTTCTGTCTTTTTGAGGATTCAAGAAGAAGGAGGGCTGTTCTGCAGAGACAGCGAGGTTGTACTGCCACGAGACCTGCAATATAGCAGCGCCAAAACCAGAGGCTTCTATTTCAATGTATTTGGTCGAAATAGGCATTTCTATCCGTTGCAAAACTATTGCATTACTACTATCGATAGTCATCTGTTTGTTGTCTTCCTTATCATCCGCTTTGTAATTAAATTTAACGTTTAATGACACCGTTGTTGTTGAAATGCGTTGCGCTAATGCTCCTAAAGCTTGGATTCCAATAACAGTGTCCTGTGTTGAGGAAAAGCCTCCGTTTGAATTTTGCTGTGAAATAAGCCAACGCAACACTGGTATTGCATTTTCGAGATCACTTCTGGCCACTAATGTCATCAACGCGTATGCCGTCATTTCGACATCATTTGAATTTGGAAGAAAGAAATGAAACGATTGTTTATCTGTTTGATTAACTTCTTCTCTGTCTGCTGCCCACCAGGTATAGTCTGAGTTTCTTTTTGCATAACTCATCATTCTATTGAATGCATTGTCACGATATTGACTGTCAGCCAAATGTAAAGCGTGTGCTATTAATGTCAGATCGTAAGGATTTCTCGAAGAAGTGAATTCATTCCAGATATAACTTTCGGCTCTCGATATTTCTGATCTGCGATCTCTTTTGGCGTTTTTGTCCTGTAGTATTGCAATGAGAACATAAGCAGACAAAGCTGCTGAGCCTCCAGTAGCTCCGCCCTGCATAGCCTTATGATGGACTTCACCAGGCTCACTAAAGCTACCGTCAGGCTTCTGCTTACTAAATAACCATTCAATTGATTTGTCGATTACTTTTTGGTCAATTTCAATGTGAGGCTTCGCCTGAATGAATGATTTTGCGACGAAAGCTGTCAACCAAGTGCTTCCGCTCTTGTCATTACTTCCGAATGCACTGAATGATCCGTCTTCTCGTTTATAAGTTAATTCGCGCTGATATCCACTTTCAATATTACTGATAGCTTTTGATTTGATTCCTGGGGTCAGGCGATTGGCGCGACTTAAATAATCTAAAACAACTATATTGGGGACAAAGTTCCTGGGGATCAAAAAATAAATCCAATTATAAAACTTTATTATATTGTATTAATGAATAGAAGCCTTACAGCATGTTTTGTTCTCCACAACCATATGGCATACGCAGCAAATCGTCTAAATTATTGACTGTTGGACCCAAAATATCACCAATTCCCGAAACGGTCACTTTTTCCGAACCAGGAATAGCGTTATTAGGTATTGCAATACTTATATTCTTATTCACTTTATTCGGCGATCTATTTGGGTCTTTGAGATCAACGAGTACTGCTTTATTGAAATATTGGGGCTGACCTTCAGGCTTAACCAGCAGTTTATTCAAAACTGAATCTCCAGCAGTCGGTGAACTCGCTGTCATTTTAATATCAATGTAACCAATCTTTTTCGGTGTAATCAAAAATACAACAGAAACGCCATCATTTGCTGGAATAGTTATAAACCTTTTCTTTTCTTCAACTTTTTTATTGCCGGCGAACTCTATTTCATTGGCGGCATTTGTGAACTCGAACTCGTCTTTCTTATTCTCCAACACAACTTCTGCCTGAACTGGTTTATTAAAATAGTTGAAGACTATTGCTTGCAGAGCAATTGATTCGCCGCGAATTATAGAGTAAGGCAACGATAGCTTTATGAAAAACGGCCGAAAAACTGTTACCTAATTATAAATAAATTTGAGTTTACTTTACTATAGATTCAAATGACTCAATCTTTCAATAAAAGCAATCATACCTTTGCATTATTAGGTGCAATACCTAAACCGGTGACCTGATCCATTGCAAAGGCACTTACAAACCAAGAGGTGATTGTGTCGGGAATAGGGCTCGTGATTACAGCACTGCCGTCATTCCTAAAAAAATTTGTAACTTATAAAACATTTCTTATTTAATCAGCATTTAATGGAATGACCAAACATATAGAATATATACCGCACTTCTACAAAGCAGCCAAAAATCTTAATAACTATTCTAATTTAAAGAAACAGTAGAATTAAATCTATATAATCAATACCCGGCTGTCGTATTGATCCACAACCAAGTTTCGGGAAACTTTTTACGAAGAACAATACGCGATTCGGGTGTATTTAATAAATGAAAATCTGGTGGTTGTAGTCTCTCTTCAAGTATGGTATCCTCGAGTCGGATGCTCTCAGTGTTACGAACTGAAAAATGTGATATTTTATTTTAATCTTAGCTGATCTCTCGCTATTACTGACATATGAGAACCTGCATTCACTTCGGTTAACAGAGAGATACACAGATTCAATGAAACATACCCTCAGCTCTCGGGGAATTCATAATAATGACACCGTCTAAACCTCCTCCGTAATATATTCTTTTCCCGTGTCCTAAATTGCAGAAGGGATTGACTCAATTGAGATGATTTTTATTTTTGATTCATTTATTTTTATTATATTACGATTGTTATTGTTATTATGAATTATTATTTTGTTAAGTTTATTAACTGTTTTAGTAATACTGCTTTGTATAAGATGCGATCTAACCCAGCATTTTAGTGATTAATTTATTAATTGATTATTGCATAGCATACCCAGTTATGGTAGAATTCCATAACCAAGTTTCTGGAAAGTTTTTTCTAATTTTCTGGGCCTCATTAGTTTGCTTGTTATCTGAATGTTGATCTTTCACTTCTGAAGATTTTTTTAGAAGTACAGGCTGTGCAGGCATTGCCATGCTATCGACAGAATCGGCTTCGGAATCAAGAACATCATGCATTCGATAAAACACTAAAAGCAATTGTATTATCAATTTATATATGCGTACAATTGTAATACGGTTTCAAAACTTTAAATCGTAACATAATAAATACAATAAACTGTATTATAAATCTCAATTAAATAGTTACCGGTAATTATTTAATTATAAATTATTCGAAATAATTTGGAAAATTATTTTTGCTTATCATTCAATCTGAGAGGTTATGAGAAAATTATAATGAAATATATTAATATCCCGATTAGTTTGAAGACTACTGTTCACTGTAAAGTACAGCGTTAGTGCAGTATTAAAGATAATAATTATACTAAATCTTATTGTTATTTTGGCCAAACCATTAAATGCAAAATTAAAACTGTTAATAGAGTAGCAAAAGCCTACCCAACTATAGTAGTATTCCATAACCAAGTTTCAGGAAAATGTTTTCTAATTTTAATGCCGCTGTCAGTGTCTGTTTTTGATATACTATTAAAGGCATCATATGCTTGACTATTCATAAGTACTGGAGATGCTGGCGGACCTGGAACTCCAGGCAAACCTGCGAATCCACCTCCTCGTGGAATCATTCGGAAATACGCTAGAAGTCAAATAAAAACTTATATAAATCTAATCAATCAAGACTTTACTCAATCTTAAATCTATTGAGTCTTGACTTAATAACAGAAATTTTATTATTTCAATCATTTCTTCAATTTAATGTTCTCTTCAAGTTTGATACTCTATTGTTGACTGTGAGTGTGATTGCAGTAAATCAGTTATAATAGAAGTTTGTTCATTCAATCTTTCAATATTCAAAAGTCTTTGATAAAAGGCCCAAATATTCCAAATTAAAGTCTAAATAATTTTTCCAACGGTTGACTATTTTTACTTGACTTAAAACTTAAATAAATGACTTTTATTCAAAAAAGTCATTAAAAAATTGCAGCTTTAATACAATTAACCAGTAAAAGGAAGAAACAAAAATACATTGAAAACTAGTGAAAAAATGCACTGGGCTTTAATTCCGTTGAGAACATTAAAGCAGTAAATAAAAAGCAGATTTTATAGCTATTTGACACGCATTTTTACTTTTGCCATTATATAAAGCATTTTCTAAAGCAAGTTATTTTTGAATGTCTATTGAATTAAAGCTTTTATGAAAACTCATTGATGAGATTTACTTAATATAAAATAAATATTATTTGAAAGAGTAATGAGGAAATGATTCGAGTCTAATAATGACATTAAATATGTTAATGTAGAAGTTAAGCTGCTTTGCTAGACATGCGGTTTCAAGTTAATATTAAATGATCGTACCCTACATTAGTCTCATTCCACAACCAGGTTTCTGGAAAATATTTTCTAACTTTTACAGTAGATTCAGATGCCATGCTTTTAGAAGATTTAGAGTAAGCTAAATCTGTCTCATCTGCTGAAGCAGATTTATGAAAACTTCGACCGCCAACTGGTCTGGCCGCAGGTACAGCTGGGCTGTAGAGTCGTCTTCGATACACTACCAAAACCACCGCAATATGTTAAACAAATGGTTATAAAAAAACCTACATTTCATATTTCGCTTATATTTTTTGCTTATATTTTTTGCTCTAATGTCTCATTCTATATCATTTGTCTTATTCTGAAAGTCTAAGCAAATGCAAACTTTCGAAGAATTTCTAAAAACAAACTCTTAATAAAAACTGATAAACTTCTATTTGAGTCTTCAAAAACTATGGCATATATTTTTCAATTAATTGTTGTTAACTTATAGTATAGATTTTGAATTAATTTTACTTTTTAGTCGGTTCGAAAGTTTAATTGGAAGTTAACAGTACTTTGTTATTGAAAGTTAAATCATTTAAAGAAATTAAACCATTATATAAAATAATTATTATTTTTGTGAATATTTGTAAAAATAAGGAAATATTAATGACTTACTTAATTGATAGTGTCTGTGAATCAATCCATTTGATAGGATAACAACACCTGAATCGTCAAATATTTCTCCAGTGGTGGTAGAGCCGGGCCACCAAAGAGATCTTCTGCTTCTTCCATACCAGCGTGGAATGCGTTTATTGCTCTTTCCGGTATCGTATGTTTCCAACTCATTTATGACGTCTTGTTGTGTGATATCATTACCAGACTTAAGCAAAAGCACACTTTGATCAATGCCGAGAATACCGACGTAAGCATTGGGTTTGGTCTCAACTCTCACATCCACCAAAGCTCCGGGTTTTGTTTCTTGAACATTGGTATCGACTGTCACTTGTGTTTTGAAGACACCGTCGACATCGAAATTGAGTGCGTCGGCAACAATTTCCTGGTTTTCATGTCTAACATAATAGACCACAATTCTAGCTTTAGGTGACATTCGATGAGTTACCATAAAACTAAACTGAAAGGTATTACTATTGGGAACATCTACACTACGCGCCAATACGATATCACCCCTACCCATCACTTCATAAACAATTCTATTCAGAGGTTCGGTAGCATTGACTTCAAATTTGACTTCTTCTCCAACCTTAGCGTCTATTTTGTCAGTCATAATAACTTGAATGAAGTTATTACTGGGCGACTGTGCACTTTCCACATTATCTAAATAATATGTCTGTCCCTTATATTCGGCTCTCATTCCGAGCACTAATATTTCTTTATTTCTTGGCGGATATATTTCTATATTAATTAAGCCTTTACTTGGGGTTAACATCAAAATATTTTTCCACTCTTCTTCACTATAAGAGAAACCATATCTTAGTTTGAGAGGTGGGCCGTTGTCATCGACAGGCTTATCGTCCTGATACGCAACTTTGAGGAAAGCCGTATATCTAAGACCAGGTTTAAAGGTTTTCGATGTCTTAATCAGTTCTACTTTGACTTCTTTATCGTGAATTTTCACTGTATTAGATTTGTTATACTTCCTTCCTGTGAGACCTTCCTCTACGAGTGCAAAAAATTCTATTTCTCTTTCAAAGAAATCTGTTTTCAAATTGAGATCACGAACTATATTGACTGGAATGTCGACACTTCCATCCATAGAAGTCTTTGTCTGGAACTGTTCTAATGGACGAACAGATAAGTGATTGTATCTGACTTTAGGCTGGACAGTGAGTGTTACGTCTCCTTTAACAGGTTTGCCGTAAGTGTATGTGGCCTTCACAGTTGCGACCACATCAGACCTATTGTAGGTCGCATAAGGAGGTAGTAATACCTCGACATCAAATGTTGGTAATACATATTCGGCAACAGTGAAGGATTTTTCAAATTTTTGTCCCAAAACTTCCACAAAAATAGTCCAATCGCCCAAAACTGGCTGATCTGAGAGTTGAAGCTCTTGAGAAACAACTCCTCGTGAAGTGAAGACTCTATTCCATTGTTTAATTCTATTACCTTTAGAGTCCTATAAAATATTTAGGATTTAATTTTTAACAATTAAAACACTAAAACAAAAAAATGTTAACAAAAAAATGCTATCAAAAAATGTTTACTTTTATATAAATATCTATGGCTCCGGTGACAGTTGGTCTTAATGAGGGATTCACTATTATAGCTCTGAACTGAACCAGTTGTCCGGGTTTATAGATTGCTTTATCCGACTGAATGAATACAGAATAACTTTTTTGTTGATATTCAAGAGCGGTTTCGTTATTAAACTCGAAGCCACCCCTCCCTTTGACAATTAATTTATAGTTGCCACTGGACCATTCGCCGATTTCCAAATTCAAAATTCTAGTCTCGGCCGGATTGACGACCACTGTCTTACTGGCAGAGTTGAAACTACCAGCTTCTGATGGCCCGCTCACTGTCACATCAACTTCTACAGGATTTGGTGAGTCGTACACCGATAAACTCACGTGATAGTCAGCGTTTGGACGCAGCTTTATTGGCGCCACAACTGTATAAGTCGGTGTATTTGCTTTGGGTGATCTATAAGTCAAGTTTCAAGTTATTATAGATATTTCAATACTCAAAATGGGAAAAATTCAATTAAAATCGATAGAATTCACTCACTGTTGAGCTTTGTTAACGTCAAATAAAGTTAAGACTAAGAAAACTATTCCAATACTAGTAACACTTTTTAAGTGTTTCCAAACCATGATTACGTGAAATATCTTCTTAATGACTAAATGTGATGATATATACTGTAAGAATCAAAGTAAAATGTGAGTCAAAGTTAGCCAGTGCTTCACAATCTTAATATTGCTGAATAAATAAAACTTGAGTTTTTATACTTGTTTAAGTGGATTCAGTAAACAGTAATTTTAGGAGTGTTTTCCTGAGATTTATTATTTCACGGAATTTCATTTAAATATTAATAAAATAATTGTAAACATATAATGAGATTCTCACACAAAGATCATATAAATGATTAATTTGATCCTTTCAGATTTCAAAGACTAGTGAAAATTCTTTAAAAGCAAAATAATTAAAAGTAATTTTAGGCGATATAAAAAATCGGCTTAAAATAAAAGACTGACTGACAGTCATAACTACTAGAGTTGCAATAATATACTTTTTTACACGCTTTAATGCAATTATGGTATTGATGTTGCTCAACATTCTATATAAAGGGTTGGATAGTCTCAATTGGTCTCAAGGTTGTATACGAGTGGGTGATCTTAATGATAAGATATTTTTTGGTTTAGCGGCTCATTGAAAGCCAGTCTTCATGATTAGAATTAATAACATTTCTATATTATACATGTAAATGCTGTTTATTTTAAAGTATTTATTAGTTCATTCATTCGAAACGATGTTTTTATAAAAATTGCTTATTTGTGTAAACATCAAATTATTTCTGCTTAGAAATACTTTTCCAACTAATTGTTTGCATTTTAAACTTGTTTTTTAACCAAAGCAAACATCAAAGTTCTCGAGAATGAATGTCGAAATGCAACCAACGACACAACAAAGTGACGCAATAAATTGAATGAAGTACTGTTTGAAGATATTATTTATTTTTGAACTCCCACAGTAAATTCAGTAAATTATTTCTTCTATACAAGTCTAGAACCTTGAAAGTGAATTCTACGCTAACGAGCGTAGGAAAACTAACCGACTTGTCAAACAACTCTTTTTCAACATTTCAAATATTTAAATATAAGATCAAATAAATGAATTCATAAATTTCCTGTTTATATGGTTTTTTATGCAACCGATTTATCAAATCAAAACAATACCAATAGATTATGAACACCGTTCGTCTCTTTTTTTAATTAGAAAATTTGATTTATTGAAGGCCAAGCTTTCAAGTCTTTTGTGACTATTATATATTGAATTTTATTTGCTATAAATTCATTTGAGACGTGATTTTTATCGTTAATTAATACTGAAATAGAAAGCCGTTTACCGATATATCTCGTAATCTGATGAGAAAAACATCTTATGAATCATTTAGTTATTCATTTAGTGAGAAACTTATTGATTACGTCAGAATTAATAGGAAATGTTTTGGTATTTAAATTACGGTATATATCAAAGTCCAGAATTGATAGGAAAGTTAAGCTTATTATACAAAAAGTTAAGCAAAGCTTCTATATCACGAACACTATATACAAAGTGTAGTGTTTTTCAAAAGTTGAATTCACTGACCGGCAAGTTTTATAATTAATGCTAAAAATGAATCGATATAACGAACTGTACTCAAGTCATCGTTATAACGAACCAAAAGAAACTTTACAAACAATACCTCTTTATAATGAAGTTATAATAAAACAAATTAATTTCTAAATTTTAATATTAACGATAACTTTATGTAGTTCTGTGGCAGAGTTGTGTCAAAACAAAGTCTCTATTTTTTTAATTAATTCAGTCCTTCGTAAAATGCAAAATGAGTTCTGATTATTAAATAAAGAATAAAATAAAAATATATTTATTTTTAAAAGAAATTAGAATATTAACGAATACATTGATTCTTTTCTCAAAAAATTGCATTAAAAAATTGATTAGAAAAATATTTTCAAATTTTTTAGCACTAGAAATGATTTTTGACAAAAATAATATGAGAAATGAGATGAGTTTTAACCCTTAGATTTTCCGAAAACTAACCCCAGAACTTTGGAGCTTCATGATTTATTAAGCTTCAATAAATATAGATATAATAGATATAATAATTAACAAATAAAAAACTTTTCTTACTGTCAGACACTAACGTAAATTTTTATTTGTTAATTATTATGAATCCACACAACGAAAAGAAATTGAATGATTAAATATAGATATGTTTTATCATTAGAGACGAGAATTTCGAGAATACCATCAATTTTTAAAAAGAACTGAAACTTGTAATAATCGTAATAATTATGACTCTCATCACAATCAGTCACAATAAGCAACACTTTAAATAGTTTCTTATATAAATAGTTTTATATTTAAAACATTACGTTTTCAAAGTGTAAATAAAAATAAACAAAAAAATTGAACTAAATTTTGAGTAAAATGTTATTAAAAGATTGTCTTCAAGTTTCTCTTGAAACAAATCCTAAGCAAAAGTGATTCGTTTGAATGAATGCAGCGAAACATTGTTGGCATAATCAACAGATTGTGATCTCATTAAGTTATGAAAAACAATAAATCAAAATAAATATTTTAATATTTATAATTCTGTCTTCAATCAGAATAATAAATGAAGATTATATTTTTAATTAAAGTTATAAAAACTTATTTTAATTATCAATATATAACATTTTTATTTGTAAATAATTTTGAGGCAACAAAATACAGTCTGACCTCGATTTTATTCACCCGGATTATAGCAAACCCAATTTTAGCAAAGCCCCGATTATAGCGACGAATTTTTAAAGCACGCATAGCATTGCAGTTTCGATTTCTGCTATATTTTTTGAAGAGATTGTCTGCAAAATTATATTTAATAATCAAATCTTTGAAAAATATCTAAAAATTTAGAAAAATAGTAAATGATTTTCAATTTTAACATGGTGTTCGTCAAAATTGGGCCAATATTATTTAAAATAATCTTCAGTATAACCCAATTTTTTGGCCGTAATTTTTAACCCATAGTCGGATTTTAGCAAAGGGTTTTCTGTGCGCCGACGAGTTGCTAAAATCGGAGTCAGACTGTATCTAACAATAAAAAAATTTAAACAAAAATTAATCTTAAAATTTAGATTAATTTATTGCTATTACTGTAATCAGATTTATAATTTATCGAATCTCTATCTAACACGTCAATAGAGACCACTTTAAATCAGCTTAAAGTTGGTTAAATTTTTTATAATTTAAACAAAAATTAGTGGTATTTTATTATAAATATGTTAATGCCGTATCATTTAAGCCCATATAAAAGCTATAAAATACTATTTTAAAAGTTGAATTAATAAATTTATGAATTAATTTTAAAATTTAATGGTAAATAAATAGAATGCAATTTATTCTATTTAAAAATAATGAACAGATTCTGCTGTTTCATGTACTGTATATCAAAATTTTAATTAAAGTTTAGTTTAATTTTATTTAAATTCAGTTCATATGTTATTCATTATCTCTATATCTTTATTCATTAGCTAAGTTTTAATTTATTTATAAGTTTTAAAAAAATCAAAATAACATTAGATTTTCATAATTTTAAAATAAAGTTTTCTTTAATATAATATATTCCTTCACCGAAACTTTTATGACTAGAAGTAACTTATTTGCAAATGAAGTGAACGCAGATTAATATATTTGTTCGATAGATACGACTTACCCTTGAATTTTACAAATTTGATAAAATATGATATTATACAGTATTATTTTTAATATACTTAGTTATTATATTTTAAATATTGATCTTAAGAATTTCGAGACTAATAATAAATAAATACTATTAGAGGCGGTAAGAGAGTCGAAATCTGAGGTCGATCGAAATAATGAATAAAAATTTTTGATTAATTATGTTTTTCCAAGAAACTAAGAATAATGATCTTTAAAATTCATGATAATTTTATGCAAAAAAATCACTGCATTCTTGAAATAATGTAAGATTAAATATTATAATTAAATAATGTTAGTTAAATCTATAAACATACCATGTTACTAATTTAAAGTTACACTAAAAGATAAAAATTAAAGATTTTGAAGTCCGACAAAGTAATTTCGAGACTCGAGATCAATAATAGATTGTGCAAATCTCGAAAATACCCACATCTACTTATTATGACTTTAAATGTTTCATACAATGCATAATAAATATTTGCAAAAATCAAGTCCAATAAAATACAAAAAACTCATAAACTTTTTGCACTTTAGATATTCTCTATTTTTCTTGTATTCTGAGCACAGCTATAAATTAAATAAAATAATTTAAATAATTTAAAATTCATAAAAAGAAAAATTGAAAAATAAAAATACTTATCAGATCAATAAATATTAAATAGTAACTTACAGTATATCGAATAATAATATTCTAATCTTATTATTAGCTTAACTTGAATTCAGATTAAATATTTTCACTGATGTTTTCAAACCGTTTCAAACAAATACATGAAAATCTAAATTTTCAATTGTTTCACAAGTATTTTGAGAGAAATAAAGCTTCGATCGCACGAACGAAAAGCATATTTGAATATTTCGTTATCTTTAAAAATAGCATTAAATTAATTATAAATTTAATGCCTAATTGATAAAAATGATAAGCAGTGACGGGTTTTGCTCCCGTAATAGCACTAAAAGTGTAACATTTGTTATGTTAATATTGAAAACGTGATCCTTTACTTAATACTTGATTCGAGTTTGATTGCAATTGTATTTGTATTATAATATAAAATGACTATTAATTATTTCGGTGGTATTTGAGCACAAGGGTATCGGGTCAACAGGACCTACCATTGAATACTTCAACTAAAAACATAAGTAGTACGCAGAATAACAGGCTGTTATCCACTATCGCAATAACAATGCTATGGCAAACAGGTTTTGTTTTGGAATATGCCCTCTCCAGGCCCTCTCATCTCTATCGTTTACATACAGTGCACATTATGTTCTTTAAAAGCATAGCAAACCTTTAAATTGAGGCAATCTTTAGATGAAATCCAATGATATAATAATGTGAGCTCAGCTCAAATAACACTTTATATGAATACAATTAACCAAGTTTTTCAATTAACACGACTTCACTCTATAATCACATATAATTTTGATGGAATGACACGTACGGCAGAAATTACACGATATATTTGAAACAAAATACATCGAGAGCTCAAAAGGCTATTAAGCATTTGAAGTGCAGGTAAGCATTACAAACGCGCTAAAACAAGTACTACAGTTCATTCAAGGAGGAGTTGTATCAAAAGACCAATCATTCCAATGGCTCAGTCTGGATGAGGTGTAGGAGAATATGTTAATTTTCTTTATTTAGTAATAGAAACTGTCTCTTCTCCGAATATTTTTATGATTCACATCTAAAATATAACTAAAAATTATCACAAAAACTGATAGCCCACTGCTTCTCAAAAGATATAAGAGATTTCTTGAAAACTTTCTGTTTTTATAGAGTTAGACCAATAACAGAGAAAGCGATGGCAAACAAATTGCATCAAATTTAACTCATAGTACGCAACATATGGAAAGTTTATCAGACGTAGGACTACAAGTATTTGGGTCGTAGTTATAGGTATTTAAGTATTCACATAACATAATGTGTTAGTAAAATATAATTCTAAAAATGCACCGGCACCGCAACCGTTCTACTGTATTGTCTGAACGAGTCTAACATTCAGAATCGAATGGCAGGCGTTGTTTTGCAAAAAAGTTTGCAATCAAGAAATGGGACAAATCAAAAACACGCTGCTTTGCTCTGCCATTAAACTCTCGGATTTTCCAAATAAGGCATACTTTGCTTCAAAGGATTTTCCATTGACTTCTATATAGATCTTTGGCATAATTAATGGTACTCCACATCAATTCATTGATAAAAATGAGATCTCATTAATGATATTTAAAGATTAAATAAATAGGAAGTACTTTTACAGTATTTTATATTTATGAATGACTTTGAAAAATCAATTTGACTTTATATTTATGTTAAAAATTCTTTTAAGTTAAAGTGTTTATAATTCAGAGGAATTATAACTTTAAGATGTTTTCTAACATTGAATACCTTATAATTAGTAATACTTGAGAAAGTTTGTAACGACCCATTTCAACAAATCTGAATTTTAGCAATTATTATCTCACTTGTTGACAATAAAATTCTATGTAATAAAATCACAATTGGTTTGAGGTATTGATATTCACAGATCCATGACTTCTATGTGACAACTATTAAACGCATTGCATATTATGCTCTTATCACAGATAATACAACGAATCATGAACTCTAATGAACTCTTTGAGTATGTATTGTCCCACAGCTTATAATTCTTGTATATCCTGTTTCTCTAAATTTTTAATTCTATTAAAATGATTTCAGTTTAGAATTAGTTTTTAAAATGCTTTTCATTGGATTTGATGGCATCAAAAAGAAAGTCATTAATCCATAGACACCCTATTATATTCTCGAGTCAACTGCACCGCACACGATATGTCTTATTATGAAGAATGAAATTTTGGTGCTTTAAAAAACTTGAAGCTATCAATTCAGTGAACGGTCTGATTTATAAAGAAAAAGTTCATTGTTCTCAACTTTAGATAGTTTTGTACTTTATATAAGGAATAGACAGTTAAGTCCACACATTTACTATAGCTTTTCTGTCTAAACCATCGTTAGACTCCCTTTAACTTTTGAGACTATTAAGAATATATAGAGTTCAAAGTGTTAGAACTTACGAGAAGCTGTCACCGGAAATCATTTGCTAGAAGTATGAAATTTGTGAGAGAAAAATAAAAATAGTTTTTGTCCTTTCCGTTTCATCTCTTCAATTGTGTCCACTTAAGGCTATTATCGAAATATTAATGAAATGAATGACAGCACAATAGCGTTCAGTTAATTAAACTTTTTATAAGTTAATTTTCAATTTTCAAGATTAAATCTAAAAAAATAAAAAGTTCACTAATTATACCAATAGTTTTGTAATTAATTGACAGCACTTTAAGTGATCAATAATTAGAAAAATGTATATTAAATATATTCAAAAAAATTCGCACATTTTGAATGATTCACAAAATAATATTTAATAAGTTTGCCTTTTCTTCGCATTGATTCACTTTTGACTTATTTTTTAACCACAAAAAGTTGAAAACTTCGTCACAAAAAACTGCACTTTATGATCCTTATAAGTGACTTATGCTGTATTCGAATGCCTCAAAAGTTAGAGAAATAAGTGCAGCTCATAAAACATGTCAAGACATCATATTATAACCATCAATAGATAACTCCGCCTTGTTTTTAGCCAATGTTCGGCAGTACAATCAACTCTTGACAGAAAAGTTCTTAACTTTACTTAAGAAATATTGGCTAAAATTGAAAATCTACAGGTATTAAGCCTTTTAAAAAGTATGAGAGCATGTGCTGGAGATGTGCGCCAAAAATATATGTTTTATAACATAGAAATCCCTTACATATAAAATATGGTGTGAATTGAAAAAATATTCATTGTTTTATTTTCACAATAAATAAAATGTCCTCAAAGAATAAAAAAGTGAAAAAATTTACATTTGCTGAGAATGAGTTCCATAGAATATCAGCTGCTATTCAAGGGCTTAATATAGAATCGAAATCTCTTCAAAAATTGAAATCAATACAAATGCTTATGGAGTTATCTCCTGAAAAAAAGTTGTCCAAAGAAAAAAGTGGAGCATCTCTTGCTTTTATTATTCTAATACTTATCTCAAGCTATTTATTCGGCTTTCACACTAAAGAGGGATTTACTAGAATCTGCTTTTGGTGGAAAAGAATATATGATAAAGAAAATACCTTTTGTACGATATCAATGCCGAGTACTCTACAAAATGTTTTAATGCCTCGCTTTGATTGTAATACTTGCAGTCAACTTGAAAATGTACCAAAAGTAGCTAATCTCACACCCGATGAGTTTTCTAAGAGGTGAGTTCACTCTTTTGATACATTTTTGCTGCTCTCCACTTTTGCTGTAGTTTTCATTTAATTGAATTTGAGTTCACACAATTCAGAAAGTTTTTCTTCAACATTACAGCGATATTTAATAATTAAAAGTAAAGTATGTGAGAATATTGCAATTACTGGTATAATTAATGATTATTTTTAATCCAATAAATCTTTTTTTTTTACAATTTCCAGGTTTTGTATGTAATTAATTATTTTCTTTTATAAGTTTATTTTGTATTTTTCAGTATTGATTGATTTAATTCAATAAGAATGTAGTATTTCCTTGCAATTAATAAAATGTTTTCAATGCATTTTTAAATAATTTTAAAAATAAGATAAAACTATTACTTTTCAGTGCATTTTAATAAAGTTTTGTGAATAAAATAGTAATATTAATAGAATTCAAAAATTCAGTTGAATTTTAAATATTATTTTGAATTTTTACATTCAAAATAGAGTTTTTACATAATATAAATATAATATTAAATAATTGTGTGAAAAAATAGAGAAAATTTAATAGCCATCAAATGTTAACGTCAACTTCAATTAAAAACTTTCAACAAACTAATGATCAATCGTATAAACAACATCTCTCAGTGGTAAATGTTGCTCAACATTGATTTTGGGTTCATTGAGTTTATTAACTTAAACAATAGTACGAAATCTTTAAATTTTAGTTTTATATATTTGAGAGTAAAATCAGTTATTTCTAGCTTTTAAACCATTATTATCTTAAGCAATTTGGGAAGTTCTCGAATTTTTGAAATATTGAACCCAACCGTCAAAAATTATTGTTAAGGCACTGATAATGAAGGTGTCTCTCACTTCCTTAATTTGATTTGCCTTAAATTGTTATTATATTCTATAAGGCAAATGAAAACTTATATTTTATTAAATAGGATTTTAAGCAAAGTTTTTAATACACTATTAAAATTATACAATATATATAGCTGTACACAACAATAATAAATACACATTAATGTGACATTATAATTGTGTACATGTCAGTGCAATTGATATATAAATTAGACAATCAATCTTTTTCGAGGCTGATTAGACCACTTTCTTTACAGAATATTAAAATAATATTTAGCATATTGATGAGGTTTTATAATTTATGTTTCATTTGGACATATTTTTAATGAATAAGCTTAGTCTAGAAGAGAGACAATTTTGACCATTTGAGGCCATTGTTCTCTTTGCAAATAAGAAACGAATGGATAAATTTAGAACCTAATAAAAAGTCATTCATTTGAGGCAAATTAACTGAAATATAAAGCTGTGATCATATAAAAAAAACTCTTTAAAGTTATTTGAAATTCAATTTTTTTACCCTTTAGTTTATTTTATTGGATTGTTCGCACTTTTATTGCAATCACTTTTTACGATACACATTCGAAAACATTTCAATTTTTTCTTTGTTCAGCTGCTCTTTATTTCATTTAAATTTTTATTGATTCATATGTCAGTTGAGAGCATAAAAGATTAATTAAAATGAGAATAATTCTTAAAACAAAAATTTATTGAACATACTTTTTAATCAAATAAATAAAAGGTTTGAATAAAAGCTGAAGAAATATCTTTTTGTTGAAATATCTGTCATAATAGGGCCGAATAAGTAAAGTTCATTTGCTTTCATGTTATAAATTAATAGGTTGCATGACTTATGACTTCAATTTATTTTAAATTCTTCAAATCATCACTTATGTCATGGTTTTTAAATTTTATCACAATAAACATGATTTGTTCGAATCTCGATTCGGCTAAAATTTTAAGTAATTTCAAACAATTTTCTTATTAAATTATCAATAGATTTGGCGAATATATGGTACGTATTGTTGTGTCTCTACTAGTGATGTATCAGTTCCAATAACTGGAACTGAAATTAAAGGGTCGCTATTGTTGCCAGATCTCATTCGACTCAAAGCTGGAGATTAAATAACAAAGTGGGAGACCAAGCACCTTTTATACATATTAAATTATTCTTTAATTATAAATTATACATTAAGACAATTAAAATTGAAACTGACTTTATATTTTATGCTTCATTGTTTTTGATAACATAGTCAGCAAATCATTAGCAGTTCTTAGAAAATTTAACTTTTGTGCAGAAATGATACAAAGAAAAGTTTTGACAAAACCTAGTTAACCCAGTATTTAAGCTATATTTTCTAATATGTGAGCCTGTTTTTATTCATTCTGTTATGCTTTTAAACAAAATATTTCAAGAAATGTTTATTTTATATATAACTATAATAAAATTTCTCCTAAATCATGAAAACTGGAGAAATCATCTCCAGTTCTACTGTGAACTGTAGAATAAACCTTCAAATCTGGAGATTGAGCCCAAAACTGGATATCTGGCAACACTACCAGTGATTAATTAAAGATACTTTCCTATACCTAATAAATAACATTATAACAAATTGAAATTAGCAGAAAAGCCTTTAATTTAATTAATAACTACAAACAGAATAATAGAACAAAATGATGGCTAATATTACAGCTAATCTTTGCTTACGTTTCAGATATGCATACAGTGGAGTACCAGTCGTCATAATTGACGCGATGCTGAATTGGACCGCTACTGATGTGTTCTCATTTAACTTTTTCAAAGAAATATATACGAAAGACAGCCCCGCACTTGACAGTTATGACAATGACTGTCAATTTTTTCCATATAAAACACAATTCAAAAGTTTGAGACAAGCGTTGAATATGAGTAATCAAAGAGCGAGGTTGGAATCAGACAGTGAGCCGTGGTATATAGGATGGTACGGAGGAATACATTTGCTTTTTATAATAATTATTGCTTCCTATTCACTGATCTATAGCTTAACCATTTATAAGTTGAGACTGTGCTTCAATTGGATTAATTATTGAATTAATTAAAAAGAATGATTGAATGGAACTTATTTTGATTAATCTGATCATTAGATTATGAGTAGGGAATAGGGAATAGTAGAATAGAATATGGAATAAAAACTGGCAAAAATAAGAAGGGAATAGAGCATAAAACTGTCAAAATATGGGCACAAATAGCAAAAATTAAAGTCATCATTTTTAATTGAATGCTAATTATTCAGTTATTATTATGAGATTGTATTATCAAAAGGAATTAATTTAATTATTTTGAATTTTTCTATCTTAAAATTTTAGTTTCCAGAAAATTTGTTTTACGCGTAAGAATAGACTGTAGTTTGAAAATTAAAAATTGACTTCAACACAAATCAGTTGTGAATTAGACTTTTCTGGAGTGAATTCATGAAAATTTTGATTTCTCGTTAAAGTTGATTGCTCTTCAACTTCTGAAGAGCAAAATCAAACATATTTTATGATAAAACTAATTTTTATGCATTAAAATAGCAAAATAGAGGTTTAAACGTCTAATAAGGAAAATTAGAGATTTTTCATATGGTTTTCCAGATAACTATGGACTCAATTGAAGTCTATTCGATGATTTAGTGACACAACAAAAATAGGATCACACTATTCTGGAGGCACTAATTATGAAGCTTTAGCATATTAAACTGTAAAATTCAATTTATACTCACTTTTGAATTGAGTTTTGAATAACTCACTAAAATAATTACTGCGTTTAAAGACAGTTTGCTCAAAATCAAAATCTTATGAGAATTTGTTTCTAAAAAATGTTTTCGCTTAAATTGATAACCACTTCCGCTTAGAATCCTGGTCTCTAACGATTACACTACATAAGTATAGATCAGTCAAAGTATACGAACTTAAATAGCTAAATAAACAAATGGTGATATGAGAGAAGGACTGCAAAACCGAGATAACAATAGCTATGTTTACAATAAATATAATAATATATTTTTGTCAAGTATACAAAATTATATAATGCATTATTTATTACAGGAGTAATTGTGACCCATCTGTTGCTAACCTACTTCGACAGCATTATCAAAGACCATATTTCTTGCCATTAGACTCAGAGGGCACAAAAATGGACTGGATTTTCATGGGGAGTCCAAAATATGGCGCACACATGCATGTAATATAATATTTTAGAAATTGTTAAGTATTGGATCATTTTTCTCTTTATTTCGTGACCGACGCTCATTTCACATTTTCTTCACTATATATCTTTCATATTATATTAACATTTTGAGTAAAATAGAAAAAGTCGGATTTCCGACAATGTCCGGTCTCTGGTCATTAACAAATATCAAATTCCTGTTATATTATATTATTTGGGAGAAAATTGAGTTAAGGCAGCGCTTCATTCTCTATCATTACATTTTGTATTACTTCAATTCTGATAATACTAAACCTTCTCAAACCATTAAGAGTTATACAGGTATTTAATCCATTTCTATATACAGTACTGGTATTAAAAGTATTATTATTATGATTCATACTGTATGTAAAGTTAAGTCCAATGATAACTATCTTTTAACTGCTTAACTAATCTCAACATAAAATAACATAACATTTTCTTCGACCAACTTCCTAATGAGAGGAGATCTCACGTTTAGCCCAGAGTTAGAGTAAGATTTTTACAGGTGTTACCTGTCTTGGCTGTGGACAAATGCTACGGGCCTAGGGATTGCTGGAAAACAATGAATATATGACCGGTATATTGCAATCAAAGAAGAACAGCGAGGCTGGGATTCGAACCCACGACCCATCGTCCGGCACCTTACCCACTGCGCCACAATGACTCCCTTATAATAATATTAAATGCTGTAAGAATAAGTATTTTTTAGGCAAACAGATCCTTTAAGTAAGAATTATATTAATAAAGCTTTCATAAACTGCACAATATTTCATGTAATACCTGTGCTGTACTATATAAATATTGTAAATGTAAAATGGATTAAATATTACCATGGTTTAAAAAATGTGTTATCAGAATTGAAATAATATAAAATGAAATAAGTGTTAAACAAATAAAACACAGACTAAATTACATTTAATAATGAAAGAGACCTTTGAAACAAGCAAACTAAAAGTCTTAACTGTTATTGTTACAACTAGCTGGTGGTACAGGTATGAGTTGCCCATAACCCGGTTTCCTAATACATTAGCCCATCTATGAAAATGTGTAAAATATAATGAATTTAGAATTAACTTAACTATTAAATGGCTATTGTTGTATGAAATTGCTATTTAAAATATTTTTTATTTTTACTTTAATTTCTGGGAAAAATGAAGTTAAGATTTTCAGTCAAATTTGCCAAAAGTGGGTACTATTCAATCTATGCTTGCTTAGAAAATTTTTGCTATTATCAGAACAGTTTTACATTGAAGGTCTTGTAGAATTGGCCGATGCTTTGAAAGTCTGTTTGAACCGATGTGGTCAACATGAGAGTTGCCAATAACCGTATCAGACTGTAATTATACCTTTTCTTATACCCTTCAGGATTTTTACCTATACTAAGAGGTATTGCATAAGATTGAGTATAAGTTTTTTATATTTCCTCTTTTAAATTATTGATCAAAATGTTTAAAATTTCGAATAGAATTTATAAAAAAACTAGTTTTGTTACAAAAGCATTATTATGTGAACTAAAACCCTATAATTTATATCTTTCTCACTCTAATCAGTTCTTCAAAGTTTTTATTCAAGGCTTAAAATAGCAAAATTGTTAAATTAAAGTCATTTTTAACAAATGTAAGCCAAGAATAGCATTACTTCTACTATACTTAACACTTAATTGTTAGAAATGACAATAAATTTAATTGTGGGCGAAATATGCTTTTCTTTCTTTCAATAATTTATTTTAATTTTACATTTATTCCTAAATAAAGCGTATTTTTAATGATTGTTATTTTACATCTGCTATCAATGACTTTTTGACAGATCGATCACGTCGGCAACCCTTCATGGCAGGCACAGGTTAAGGGATATAAACTTTGGATACTCGAACCCCCGCCTGAATGTTATACAACTTGCAAAGTGTTAAAAGTAGTTGTAAAGGCCGGAGAAATAAGTAAGTGCTTTAAAGCTAAATAAAAGCACATGAACTTTAACTTGAATTAAACGAAATTTCATTAATATTTTAAATTCAAATTAAGTCATGAAAAAATGAATAAAACTATAGTGAAGGCAAAAAATGTTTGTTTACTACAAGTTAACAATTCTTTAACAAAATTAAATGTTTTATTTTTGATTTATTGAGCAGAACATAAGTATGAGCTGTAATCACGATCTCTGAAAGGCTACTGTTATTGAAATAAGAATGTTATAGTATTCAAGTTTGCAATTATTCTTTGAGAAAATAAATTTAGATCACTAGAGCTCTAGAGTTCTTTTACTATCATTAGTATATTATTTTTCCAAAATTGCTGTAACACTTCTTTTTTAGTTAATAAAAATTGATAAAAATGAGAAAAAGTAGGATTTTCTACAAAGTCATGGCTATAATAAGATTAAAAATTTTTGAAGTTTACTTATACTTATACTGTATTTATAGTTGTTCTCGACACCAATCTATGGTATCATCAAACAAATATTGTTGGAGAAGATATAAGTATTACTATTGGATCAGAATATGATTAAATTATATCACAAGTTTATTAACCTGCACAGTACAGTACCTGTATTTTAAAAACAGTTGTGAAAAATATTCTTTTTATTTGCATTCAGACTGCGAAGAATTGATACATTTGCCCACAAATCCACAACAAACTGAACAAAACTAAAATATCTGAACAATAGCGAAAACTATAGAATATAAACGCTGTAATCATTGAACATAGGTTTCAAAATGGAAAATTTTTTCAATATATTTATGATCGTTTATGATAAGTTCAGTGCAATATTATTGGAGTTGCTCTTGTATTGTATTGTATGTCTCATATCTGTTATTATGTGAACTCATTGTTAAGCAAATAAAGAGGATTTAAGAATAAACATAATTACAATTTTGGATTCCTATTCGACATTTGCAATCATTTTATTTGATTTAAAGAATTTCAATTTAAAACCACTGGCGTAGCCATCTGTGGGCTAAGGGCTAATCATAGACCCCCAAAGATTTTACTGAATTTGAGTGTAGAAAAAAATTGTCACATCTTCAAATTTAGCGATGGTCAGCCCAACCCCAACAAAAAATAGCTTGCACTGTTTAAAATTAATCAAAAACATATTCATTTTCTATATATTAACCAGTTCTTTTATTAATTAATATTCGACTGGTATTTGTATATCAGTTAAAATCTTATTTTTACATTTATTATAAGAACTGAAACATATTCCTAAATAATCTACAAGTAAATCATGTTCTTTTAATCCCATCCATTAATTATATTAACGATTTCCTGTTTATAAAATACTGCTATGAATTAGAGTTCATCAAAACTCTGGTAAATCCAGTGATGGGACGAAAGGAACGAGACATAAATTCGTAAGTTATGACAATGAACTAATTGTTGAGTTATAAAAAAAGAATTCAAATATGATTTGAGAACTAACTTCAGACATCTAATGATAACCTAATGATAATGACTACTGCTAATCGTTGTTAACAACAAAGTTTATGAAATGCCCTGTTATTTCATTTATCAATTCTTTGATAAAAAAGACTACAGCCCAGTAATAACTTAATTAAAGATTACAAATAAGATATAAACGAGACACTTAATAATTTAATTAAATAATACAATATGTTTTGAAACCTATGTTTGGACATACTATGCTATAACTCTACTGGTATTTATTATAATAGACCAAGCTGTCGCACACTTTTTCGGCTGAAGAGTCAAATAGCAGCCAAGTATTTGAAATTTTTTTTAAACACTAATTTGTTAACTCATTGAGAATTAAGAGCCGAACGCTTCTCAGTTTTCAAAATTTTCCGCTGATGAAAATATCCTTTCTCATTATGCTCAAGTACTGGCAATTAGTGAAGGAAAGTTGGAACCCAAACCCAAGAGTCTTGGGTATGTGTTTGGGTTTTTTGTTGCTTATGGGATTGATTTTTTTTTTTGAAAACACGTTGGGTTTTGATGGGTATGGGTTTTAAATTTCCTAACTTTTCCTTCACTACTGGGAATATTGAGAAACTTTTTGGCCCATTTATGGCCATCTCGTAAGTTCCACGAAAGTCCTATATTATTACAATATTTACAATTGACATTTGAGCAATGAATCCATTTTGTATATACTTAACTTACAATAATTCTTTAACTATATCTCGAAATGCAGTTATATTTCGAATTTTATTTGAAAGTAATTGAGAGCTGCTTTTGAGCTGAATTTCAGAAATTCTTCGGGAGCCAGTCGTGGCTAACAGACCGCAGTTTGCGACAGCCTGTAATAAACTATCCTTTTTTATTTTTTAAAGTTTTTGAACTTCAGTACAATATAAGGCGAACGAAAAAATTAAAAAGTTGTGAAAAATTTTAAATTTTAGTTGAAATGAGTAGTGATCGCAATAAGTCCAGCGCAGGTTTTTGGGCTCATTGCGATCACTAGAAATAGGTTTAATCTATTTCTTTGACGAACATATTCTGTAAACATAAAAATATCCTTAAACTTCAGACTAAAATTCAATAAATTTTATTCAAAAATTAACACTATTTTCAATGCAAATAAAATCATTTATTAAAAAATTGAATTTACATTAAATTATAACTGAATTTAATTAAAATTTAGGTTATCTGACTAAAGGGTAAGTACTCATACACTATTTAATTAAGTATTACGAGTATTACAAGATACAAAATTGTAAATTTAAACAAATATTTAACCCAAGTCTCGCCGATATTGAATGAGAACACATTATTTAGAGAAAAACAATATACATCTCAAAGTCTGAGATAAAAAAAATGTCTATATAAGCCATAATTCGGAAATCTCTTAAATTGATAATAATCGGAACAATAAAACTTTAACGAAAAATTTTATACATAAAGAGTCAGTAAACCGACGCCAAGAAGAAATTTCAGACGGAAAAACCAGAATATACCGATCCTACCGATTGCTGGTTAAAACTAATCTCAATAATTGAATATAATTTATATTGTTTTGAACTTAATAAAGTTTGTCTACTAATGAATCTGTTATATAATTCTTCTAATGATTATTATTTACTTCTATACAACATTGAGCAAAAGTTATATTTTGGTGTTTGACATCATTACTAAAGAAGGAATGCTATTGTATAAGTACATCACATACAGGCAACTCAACAATTTTAGAATGAAATCATCAAAACTTAAAAGCATAAAAGTGAAAATCAGAGGTAAAATACAATAAAAGCAATTTTACATAAACGTTATTAAATAAAAAATGTTTAAACCTCTAACTTGTACTGTAAGTAACGGTGAAAACAGGTTTTTGAAAAGGAAAACTGAAAGCCTTAGGCTTTCTTTAGAAGCGAACTGCGGGGCAGTACAGTGTCCTCGATATAAGGAATGTGAAACGTAATGATACACTGAATTAATGCCTAAATGTACGAATATTAGTAAATATATATTGTTTTTGTTTCTTATAAATCAAATATGAATTATTTCAGAAGTTATTCTTTCAAATCATAAAGTCATCAATTTATTAATCACTTCTCGAGTATATGTTAGCGTTCAAGTGAAGTCATATTTGGTACTGAAGTTTGAAACATTAAAAACGGACGCGAAAAAAGCTCACTGTAAGTATCAATACTTGAAAGCCTGTTTAAAAAATTGTTTTAAGTCAAATAATGGCCGATTAAAACAGAATACTCAACAAAAAATTGTATCTTTTTTTGACACAACATTTACGAATACATGATATGCCTTTCATATTAATTCTTTTTTTAACTTTGTTTTTGAAACAATAGGTAAACTCAGCCCAAAATCTAACCTAACTTTTGGCACAACTGACACCTTAATTGCTATGTCTCTAAAAAGTGTCTAAAATGACTGCATTGAGAAAAACTAAAATGAAGTTTTATTTGATTTCAATCATTATATTGCTGATCAAATTGTGCTCAGTAAGTGCTAATGTGTCGCTTACAACTCCACCTGAATTGTCACCAGAATCTAAATCAGTGATTGAGGCAGAGCCTGACAAACCATATGATTCATTCATTCATTTTCAATATGAAGCCGAACTATTATGTAGAGGTGAATGGAAATCACCGCAAAACTGTAATAACAATAACTGTGATTATAAAGCGAACTGGGAATACATCGATGAAAACGACGAAATCGTATTCACTATTAGCACCAAAAATAGAAATAAATGGACGGGTATCGGGTTCTCAGAAAATCAAGCCATGCCTGAAACAGACGCAATCTTGGGTTTAGTGGAAGAGAGGCAAGAATATAATTGTTCATTCATTTATTCGTAGTTACAATTATCTTATTCTTTCCTCATTATAATTATAAGAAATGCCAATCTTTTAATAGACTTTTGGGAAAGTTTTTATCTTTTTTTATTTTTGATAGAAAATGCATTTAATTAGTTTCAATTATCTTATTTTTGCATTGAAAATAACTTGTTTAAAGTTTATATATGGCCTGCATATGGCAGGTGTCAATATAAAGGTTATATACTTTAAACTGTTAAGCATCAGGTTTTCAATCCTAAAATCAGTATTTAGGGCTCACCTCGATCTGGAATCTAGAAATTGGATTAAAATTTTATAAGTTAGTTATTATTGATTATTATGCCATGATTTGCAATTTGAAAAGGAAGTGATATATCATTTATCGAGAAATAATCAGAAAATTTATCAAACAAGCAGTCAAAATAGTGTTAAATCTTATTAACAATTGCTAACAATTAACAAATATTATTATTGATAACTTTAGTTGAGCTGAAAATTTAATTTTAAATGTTTGAGTTTTGAAGATTTAAGTTTGAGGCAATTTTTTTATGCTAATCATAGCTATAGTTAAAATAGTGTATCATTTTAATGATTGAATAATATTATGCTTTAGTTGATTTTCAGCAAATATTCTAATTGTATAAAAATGGTAATAATTGAATAAAAATGGGTCGAATTTTTCTCAAGCAATAAAGCGTTTAATACTGAGCATAAAAGTTTTTACAATCAACAAAATTAATTTTTTAGACTATTTTGTCAGTAATTAATGTTAACTCAAAATTTGACTGAAACTCGATTTCATCAGGAAATTACAATCTAAGCAATTAATAATTGTATTGAAAAAGATTTAAATTTTAAGCTTAAATTTAACACTTATTTTGAATTGAATTTAATTTAATCCTCACATTAAACATTACGATCAAACATTAATCGATTTTATAGTAATCAAAATATCATAAAGTTTGAAAGGTCACAGCTTCAAAGGTAAAGGATTCTAAATCTTGGACATTAATGATGAAAAAATAATCTTATCCATGAAATTAAAGATTAAAAGATATCTTAATCAGATACCAACTCAAAAAAATGCTATTTAGAACAGTATAGGCTTAGAGTATATTTTAAACAAGACTATTGTCCCAAATTTAATGTTATTTGCATCAATATTTGAAATTTGTTTGATATAAATGGGTTCAAATTCCTTTTTCTTAAAATCATAAAAAATATCAGAAAACACGTTAATAATTTAAAATTCGAGCATAAAATCGTGAAATCAATTTCAATCGCCAAAGAACAAAATAAACGGTTAACTAAACATTTCTATTTTAACATTAGAAAAATTCATGTTAAAAAAAATTAAAAATTAAAAAAAATTAAAAATTAAAAATTAAAAAAGCTTTTCACGTTTTCAAAAACCTGGAAATTTGTTGTTCCATACACTAACAGCTATTTTTTTAATCTACAGTGGAAGATTTTTTCTTATGGATAGTTGGCTGCGGGCATACGAAGCCCCGCCATTAGATCAATCTCAAAACCTATACAACATGTCTGCCTGGCGTGAGAATGGAATCACAACATTAAGATTTTTTAGAAAAAGAATAACTGGTGATAATAGAGACTTTCAATTCACTGACACCAACTGTCCATATCTTATATTCCCTGTAATGGGAGGTGTTTTTAATGCTGTTAATAAAAGGATTCGTAAGCACGAAATCACTCCAATAATATCTGATCGAAAAGTTTGCATAAGAAGTTGCAAACCACCGGTCATCACAACAACTCCTTCGACATCAACTTTACTCGAATTAGATAATAATGATAATAATGTTAAGACTTCATCGGTTGAGCCGACATCAAGATCGACTCTTCTGCCTATTCTTAATAAACCTAAAGATTCCGATGAAATGATTGATAATTCATATAGAATTGAATTGAAATTTCCGGGTGTTTGGAAACCAACTTTAGGCCAAAGAAATTCAGACGACTACAAAACAATGACTATGAATATAAAAAATCAAATGCAAACAGAATTGACTAAAAATTATCCATCGTTTAAAAGTTTGCAAGTGATTGAACTGACGGGAGTTAACGAAGAGAGCAATAGTGTAATTGCGAGCATCGAATTGGTTGTAGAAGAAAAGCCTAAAAGTCAAGAAAATATAGGAGTAGATGACACTGAAAAGTCAGTAATACCTTCTTTGCTGTCAACTGCACTCTACGAAGTAATTAGTGACCAAATTTTGGGAGATTTACAGGTGGACCCCAAATATTTAATGATCACTCGTAAAGACGGTGTGTTAATTGCTCTTAGACTTTGTTAATGTGAACCTATTTTTATGATCTGTCAATTTTCTTTACTCTAAACATTAAACTTTTACAACTTTATTAATAGGTATGAGTCTAGAAGATATTGGAAGCACTTCTGATGATAAGGAATCGGCGACCAATGTGTTTAGTGATGAACAATTAAAATGGGTCATAATTTTTGTTGGTATTGCGGCTCTAATTGGTTTAGTTTTAATTCAAGCATTTTGTATGATATGGCGCGACAGCAAAAGCAAAGAAAGAAAACCACAAAATGTAAGTTCACTAACGAGTAAGAGGTTATTAGAAAATGTTTTGGAGATTTAAATAAATAAAAAAATACTTATTCTAAACTTTAATTTAAACAATAAAAGGACAAACAAGTGCCTAATTCTCATTGGAAAGACTACGCGGCTGCGAGTGCTAGAAGTGGTTATAGTTATGATAACTTCGCTGCTTCTGATGAAACAGACTCTCCCATGAAATCGAACGGACAAAATACAGGCCGACTTGAAAAAGTGAATGGAAATAAGCAGAACTTCATAAACACGTCAGAAAAGATGCCTCAGAAGTACTTAAGTGCCACACTAGAGAGAGACCTATCCTCACGTTCAAGAAATAATGAGTTCACGAGTGCATACGCGACACATGACCGCAAAGAGCCATATAATAGATCTTATATTCATCCATCATTTTCACAACAACTTCAACCAGATTTTTACTTTATGCCACATCAGAGACGATATTCGGGAGAAGTGGTTCGAGTTTTTGTTGACTATAATAACCCACAATTTGCACCCAAATAATAATAATCATTATTTAATAAAACAACAAATACTCATTCATTGGTTAATTGATATTTCGGTTATATAGAGCATAAATATTACATTTTTTATTTAATTATGTGTTGCTCAATGTTTGTTATGCTAATTATTAAAGTTGCCATTCTATGAAAGCTTAATCACTTACTTTCCCATAGCTTTGAAATCTGTTGAAATTTTCTTAGAAACTATTTCATCTTAATTAAGGATTGAGTCCTTATCGAGTAGTTCTTATCAATTCAATGGAAGAGTCATTACCGGTATATTTCTGTTTATGTATAGAGTTTGTAATTAAGTATTCGATTAGGTTTTAAAAAATTAATTTAATAAAAATTTGAATTCATTAATAACTT
>JAUJYT010000129.1:0-28880 GCA_033996565.1 Nanhermannia nana
TTAAACCCAACTCCTGGATCTCCTTTTTCTGGCTTAACAACTTTACTCCTTTATGTCTGAATTTAATTCCAAACGTTGGCTTATAAATCATTTAATACAACGTCAAGATTCTTTCTAAATCTAAGTTCTTTCGTCTTCTTATCAATCAAGAAAAAGTTGAACGGCTTAGAGGTAGCTTCTGTAAAATATTCTTTAAAAGTCTCTTTATTAACGTCTAAGCAATGGTCTCTTTGGATCTCAGACAGTTCTCTTTCATTTGAAATATTATAGAATACAAAATAATTACACTGTAATCGAATGTCTTTAGGAGTGGCAAAGTAGCTTTGAGTCAAATAGATTAATGAACAGTTTTTCTTTCTGCTTTTAATAAAAAGGTCTAAAATCAAGTGCTGATCTGCTTCTGTTACAAAGTCATCAAATATTAATAAGTTTTGGTACTCCTTAACTAACACATCGACATTCACAATATCATCTTTACTTGCAGTGAATACAGCTACTTGGAAGTCTTCACCAGTCTTTTCTTTTGTAGTCTCATTAACTTGTTCAAAGGAATCCTGCAACATTTGGTATTTGCTTTCAGTCAAGTCTTTTGCATAGATTTAAATCTTCTTATAGTACAAGTAATTATATATCAGATTCATTAACAGGTTCGTTTTGCCACATCCACCTGCTCCACATATTAAGAGTCTGAAAGGCCATAAGGGTGCAAAGGCATGTTTATTTAAGAACTTGTCTCTATCGTAATCATAATTGATAATTGATGCAGTGATTTTGTTCATTTAATTCAAAATAAATGGCAAGTAAAGAACAAAAAGAAAAGTTGAAACAAATGCGTATGCAAAAGCTTCAAGAGTTGATTCAAATATAATGAGAGAAGAATTGACAAAAGAAAAATTAGAAAAATTTCATAGACCTATGGTTGATCAATTAGCAAGTATAGTAGCTACAACCAATAGACTTCTTATTGAAGGTCTACAGGCTCCATCTACTGGCTCTGAAAATGAAGGTCCAGGGGCTCCAACTACTCTGATCCCTATTGAACATACTCCAAAGTGTCCTAAAGAGTCTTCCAAGGGCCCTAAAAGAGTTCGTCATGAGTCTTTCAAAAATGTTTTTTAACCGGATAAAGATATTGATGAAGACATTGTTAAAAAGATTTACAGATTGAATATGCTTAGTGAGATAGCAAAAAAATGAGATTTTGCATGAACAAAATCGTAATAGGGTTGTGCAATATTTAAAATCATTGGGAGCTCAAAAGAAGGGCAAATATGCTAATCCTGAATTAGAAGAATATCTCAAAGCATTAGATTTTTATAATGAAAGAATTAAATTTATTAAAAAAGGTTTTGATTAACACCAAACTGGAACAGGAATTAAAGCATACAAATATTGTTCAAGCTGTAATAAGCTAATTAAAAGGCTAATAGTATCATGCGGTAGTAGAGAAGCAGGTAATAATAATCCTGAAGTTAGGAACGAGATTGTATCAATTCTTGATATTTTGTTAAACAAGGAAGAGATTAAACCAGAAGAGCATAAGTTGTTTTATACTAAATAGTGTTATTAAACCTAACTTCAACTGAACAACCTAAACCCCACGATTTTAAGGTTAACTACACTGTACTACTAGAATTCTCTTCAATTAGTGAGATAGCACTCATCGGTTGTAACATGTGGTATTCGTGGCATAGTATTTCTGCTAAACACAATACAAATAAGCTGAGATATTTTGACGGAATAAAATGAAAGATGATAATCTTTCCTGAAGGTAATTATGACTTTAATGATATTCAGGATTACATCAATGATCACTTTTAGATAGAAAATTCTCCTGTAGCGATTCATGCTAACACTGTAACATTACGAACCATCATTCTATTAAAAGTTGGGTTCAAAGTTGATTTAACTGAAAGTGGCTCTGGAGAACTGTATAAAATCTTTAACTTTGAGCCACAGATAATCAATCAAACCAAGTCTGAGAGTAAATATAAAGCAGATATAACAAGAGGTGTTGATAGAGTATTAATTCATTGTTCTATGGTTGGAGGAACTTACGAAATTTGAAAGCGATGTAATTTATAGTTTTGTTCCTAATGTAGCACCTGGTTCGATACTTGATATTCAACCCATTCATCCAATCTAATTACCTTTGAAGGAAACAACCATAAGAAAGATCAGGATAATGGTAACTGATCAAAATGATAGGCCTATTGGTTTAAATAATACAAATGTAGATTATCTGATGAATATTAAGTCTATTTAAATTATCGTTACAAAAAATAGACAACAGTATTACAAATAAAAAAGGTTCAGGAATGGAACCTCTATCTCGAGAAATTTATGGTAATGGGGTATTTACTGACACAATGAAGATGTTGGGAAAGAAGCTCTAGGTAGCAGGAAATACATTATTTAAGAATCAAATTCTACCAAATCTCAAAGTTGCCGCTAAGCATGGATTGAAGAGTGGTAGACAATTGATTGAATATAACAAGAAAGAAATCGGAGAGGTTATCAGTGATCAGTCAAAGAACTTACTAAAGGGCTTGTTGGATAGATCAGGTAACGTTAAACAAGTGATATCCGATACGAAGGATGAATTGAGTAATATTGTTGATAAGAACAAAGAGACAATAAGTCAAGAGAGTAGAGAAATGTTGAATAAATTATTATATGGTGAGGGACTTAAGGTTATAAAGAACTCAAAGTTCCCAAGATAATTTTCTTTATTATTAAATAACAACTGAGATTAAAGCTCCTTTCTGGAATATCTTTGGTGCACCAATCGAAAACAATTCAACAGAGTCCTATGAACACGTAGAATATCGAGAGATTAATGTTGAAGTTAAGGCTCTTAAAAAATACAAAATACCAGTAAAAGATTTGAATGTATGGATTCACCCACATAATAGTAACCTTCACTTAAAAGGTAATGTATTAAAAGTCCGATGGTAATGACTTATCAGCAACAGATTTAGTGACATTAACTAACAATGGTTTCAATTTGTTCAGTACAACAAAGTATAGAATTAGAAATAAAGAAATTGAGAGTATTGAGAGTATTGACTACGTTTAACTTTTAGATGTATTCCATGCAGTATTAAATTACACATCATTTAAACATCATCATTTTTGTTTTAAATGCAAAATTATAAAATTGATTATATTCTAAGTTTCGAAAAGTAGCCCCTCAAAGAAGCTTCAAAATTTTCAATACCTTTCCGATAGTCTGTTACAGGTGATACAGATCCTGAATATCTCACTGGTTCGGTTCTATAGTGTCATTATTATGTAGATTATGTAAAATAAAATTATGGGTTATTTTTATCAATCATTAAAATGAACGAATCATTAATTTAATTGTTTTTTCCGAACATTTAAATTATAGACAGAGTGGGAATTCAAAAATAAAGTACAAATTGAAGAAAGGGATACTGAATGGGAATTCATTCAGATTTATTATAGCTTCAAATGAAATAAAAATCAATATTTGAAGTATTGATAACCGATATTATACTACATTAACATAAAATTCGATTAAGTTCTATAAAAAAATCAATAATAACATTAAAATAGTTTTAACTCATAAATGATAAAAATAGAATACAATGAACTAATGAACCACTATTGGAAAGATATTAAAATGCATTAAAAGTTGAACGCATGCATCAGTAACCCTATCACGCATCTCATTATTAAGTCGATCGCAGACATCAATAAGTGGCTGCTTATCAAATAAATAAGATCGCCGAAGAAGTTAAAGATACAATTAACAAAATATAATGAGATTTTTTACTTTACTATTGTAAGTATAAATCGTACAAATCATACAAATCATTTGTTATGTTAATCAGATTCAATCCAAACCATTTGATAGTACATTGCACTCAAGCATCCTCTCTATTGATTCATAATTCAATCAACTTTTTCTCTTTATACGATTTTAATAAAAGTTATACTGAACTCAATAATAGAACAAAAAGCATTACACAAAAGTAATGCTTCCCCTCAATTATAATAGAGTTGGCGTGTGATATATTGCATTTTAAAAAGTTTTTTACATAAAACCATTTGTGGGCCGAAAAAAACTTTCTTACTAAACAATGGAATAAGCCTTAGTTTTTGTATAATTTACATAATAAGTTATATAATAAATACTGATTCGTAAGGACAGGCAATCACTTAAGAGTAGAGATAAGACTTTCAGGTACATCACTAATCCCTTACAGTTAAGAGTTTATCTTAATTCTTTGTAAGCATTAATAATTTATTACAACATAAATATAAGTAATTATGAGACTCACGAAAACATTTATTTGCAATTTCACTCTCGAATTCTCAATACAGTGATGTGGAAATCGATTTTCTGATAATAACTATAGTTTAGCAGGTTTTGCATTTCTATTCACATAAAAATCAAGAGTGACAGCTCTGTTTATAAGCTCTAATTCAATTCTACTTAACACTAATTCGTTTAGTTTAAAGAATTAGTCAAATCTCAGGTCAAATTTGCATTTAATTTGATTTCTCAAACTTTAGCCTAAAACCATTTTTTACCTCTTATTGTAACTAAAGTTCTCTATTTAATTAATTAGTTGGTCTTTTTTTAATAAAAAGTGATTCAATTGAATGTTTGTGCATAACTTTGTAATAAATCTAAAAATGTTTATTAAAGTTAAGCCCAAATATATAATGTGCTAAACGTAAACTTCAAACTTGCAAAACACAAACACTTATTTAAGTTCGGAATCCTTTGTTAATTGAGTGCCGAAAATCGTGTCTTTACTCATGTCATGAAACTTTAGCACATCTGATATCTAGAGGTCATTTGTATGCACAGTACTGTTTACAGAATATTAGATGCAGTGCTGTATTTGTTATACTCGGTTTTAATATATGCCAAATATTATTATTATTATTATTAGAGCTCAATATAATATAAGTCAAAATAATGTTTCAAAGCTCTGCTTGAAATGGTATTGCATTTAACACTCGATAGTAGAGCACAGCATACGTTTATTCTAATCTTAACGATAAAGCGATAATTTCTTATTTACAGTTAACTTGTTTTATAAAATAGAGTGAAATGCCGGCGCACCTGATTGCCTGACCGGTATTAAGTTTTTTCTGTATTAATACATGTCTTCAATTCACGTAAGCTTACATATAAATAGCACAGCAGCACAACCAATATCATGGCTATGGACCCAATAGCATATCCTAGAAAACTAACTTTACTTAACTCTGAAGTACATCCCTCTTAACAAACAGAAAAGAGATAGAGATTGAGGAACACTAACTTTATAGCCATTCAAACCATTCTAACGAATCTATTAAAGCCGATCAAAATCAAAAAGTTTGTGTTTGCTATTCAAGTGCTCGCAATTAAACTTATTTAAACTTTATTTAACTCCTATTCAATGGGTTTATGAGTGTTTCTTAATTTGTTTAACCATTTATTTTACAATAAGTTTATAATTGTTTAACTTTCTCAAAGTTTTTAACTTATGAATGAAGTGATGAATAAATACTTTTTTATTAATAATAAATAGAAAGAAAGTTTATATGAATACAGCTGTAGATGCATTCAAAAGACAAATCAAATCATTAAATCATTGTATTCTTATGTAAAGTGATTTACAATTCAATTAAAAATCAAAGTATTGGTGCTTTCAATGCATTGAATGCCTGAATCAGGTTTGGATTCATATATAGAAAAGTAAGCAAACATTGAAACATTCGAACATTGAATGCTTAATGCAGTTAATGCTTATTTGGTACTCATCTGTGTCTCTTTTTCCGCCTCTCACTTAAGTATATTATATATAATGCTTATATTGCTTGTAATGCTTTTCTATAGTAAAATGGCTGACATCTCAACAATAATATAAACACTCGTTTGGCTTTGCTTTAGATTAAAGCCAACAATGAAGTGACCATTGCTAACAATTGAATCCATTTTTGGTTTTCGAAGAACCCTTAACAAGAGGTAAGCCTTATATTGATTCCAATTAAACATTACTTTCATTAATAAATTGTTTTTAATTTAGTCTAATATTAAATCAAAACCAATACTAAAGTATTAAATCATTTGAACTCATATTAAGTCAAACTGTTTTACAATTAATTAATTAAATTAATTTACGTATTAATTGATTATAAGTAAAGAATATTTAATATTTAATATAAAACATAAATTGAATTAATATGAGAGAAGAGTCACTGGCCTTGACTTACATTAGTATACAATACAGTTATAATACTGTATATGAATATATAATACATGTTATGTATTATTATATAAATATATAGTAATTGTAATAATAATAGTAATAGTCGTTCACATGTTGTGACTCATTGTCATATTCATTGATCGCATCGTTTTATATTAGGGTTTGTTTCCATTGTTTCATAGCTTTTGATATACATATGAAAAATGCATATCTTTTTGGATCGATTTCTGTTCTAATTCTTTCCTTATTCTCATTCCTTTCGAATGTTTTGAATACTTTTTAGTTTAAGTCATACTAAAAATGTTATTAATAGTAGAGTTGACTGCAGTTTGACTCCAATCAGACGACAAAACACTTGAATGACTTCAATTATAATTCGGTTTCAAATGACGCCAAAAACTAATTTTAGTCTAAACTCAATTTATTTGATTTGTTTTCTTTGTTTTACAGATACATCGTTTTATTCCTCACACTTTGTTTCCTATCATTTGGTGCCAAATACTAAGCATTATTAATATAAGTAATAAGTAATAATGCGATTCACTGTTGAGATCACATTATCGATAACTTTTCCGACTTTAATGTAAAGCCAAATAAGAGGTATGGAATCGAGTTATAACTTATCATAAGTTATCATTTCTTTGTTGCCATTGAGGACGGAATTATTGTTAACTTTATTTTACTTAATATTTACCTTTAGATCACTTAACAGTTATAAAAAGTCTGTTTAATATTAAATAAACTCTTAATTAGTCTGAATATCAAGTGAAGAAGAATAGAAACCATAGCCTTAATCATCGTCTTATGTTCTCATTACTTATTTGATTGCATTCTTTATTACTGTTATTACAGTATATATAAGAAAATAAGTATTTGATACTTAACTCGATTAATATAATTGATATTACTTTTAGGGATATTACTGATTATTATCTATACTTTACTTTTCTTTATATTTTGTATAATACAGGTTAATATCGATGTATCGATGATACAGTATTTTGTAATGATCTCATACTTATTGACATATAAATAGAGGAATTCTTATAATATCTATTATTAAATTCATCGATAACTTCCTCTAATATGAGAATTAATGTCATCTCATTTTTAGCGTTCAAATTATTGATAGAATGTATTGATATTTGTTTTTTACACTTTTCTCCATTACTGCAAGTCATGAAATTCACTGTTGACTCAAATTTTTTTGTTTTTATTGTTTTATTAATAGTCAGGTCTTCGGTCGATTGGGACTTATATTAAATTAATTTAAAGCAATGCTCTCAACACACCGTAACGCGAAATCACTCTCTTGTGATTCTCTATTTTATGAGAGATCATCACTAAAGAGAAAACTAATGTCGAGAACTCCTTCGGGAACATCCAATATATCCTTCAAGAACGACGACTATAATTATTTAATTAATTGTAATGAACTCATCAAAACTTGTAAGGTATCGAACAAATTATTGCTTTGTAATTATGAATCTCTTATTTCTATTAACTTTAATTGAAATGAGTTTACAACACAATAAATAGTTAATAAAACTTAATTTAAAAAATAGTTATATTTATATTATACTGAATGCTATACAGGAAGCTCTATTGGAGAACGAAGCGAATGTGATAACCGCTTTATCTGATATCACAGACGATACCACAACCGATGCCACTCATAAGGAAGAGTTTAATTCGGTATTTAACTCATTAATTGCTTCTCTATTTTTTCTCTATTATTAGAAAAATTAATTATTTTCATTATTTTTAATATAAAATGAAGAATAAAATGAATAAAAAATAATTTTGAAAAATAGGTTCAACAAACTCAAGAACTAGAGAAGAACTGTTTTGCAGAATTTGTGAAGTGGTTGAGTTATACCGAGCATGAATTGGAAACTATCTGCTATTGTGCCAATACTAAGATCAAGTCCGACTGGTCAGACATCACAAGCCATCACAAAGTAAGTGATCACTCCTTTTATAAATTGGTTCAATGGGTGTCAAGACCTGCATATCTGAAATGTTTTGCATAAGTGTTCAATTGTTAAATGATTCAAATTAGAATTGACATAAATATAGACGTTTGGGTTCCGACTATGCGTAAGACTAAAGAGAACATTCGTGTTAATGCATTATTTTAAAGCTTTTTTGATTTATAAATTCGATATCTAATAATAATGTTGATGTGACCCACTGTCAGATGAAGCCACTATGCGTTTGTGCTCATTTGTAACTTAACTCAAGTCAAAATCTGGTTTTCTAATAATGGCATACTTTGCAAACTTTGCAAACTCTCCACTCTATGCCGCCGGTATATCAATATATTGCTCTTACATCTTAAGAGTTGTAAAGGTGTTAAAAGGTGTGGTAACTTCTTATTACTCTATGGTATAGAGCTCTATACGAGTTAGCCTTGCGTTAGACTTGATTTTATGCATAATTATATATTTCATTGATTGTATTCTCACAACTCATTATAGTTTGCTCTGCTCGGCACTGCATGGCTGGCATTTCCGCTGCAATTCCGGTCCAGGAATTAATGCATTTCTCTAAAAAAGTAATTTTTTTATATTTTGACAATTGCTGGCCATCAAAAAAGTTGGAAGGGTTGGAACATTGTGTAGGGTTATGATGATTGCATTGAACTACAGATTATACTCTCGAGTATGTAATAACAATTATGATAACTATAATAATGATATAAACGACATTAGACTGAAAGCCCTAGGGAATAAGTTTGTGTCCAAAACGACATACAGGTATCAAATGTAAGAAAAAATAGTTGGCACGTAATAATCGAGTGTTTTTTTAACACTATTGCAATGCATAACATTATACAAAGTGAGGCTTATCTCGTTTCTACTATAACTTGTTTGTTTGCCCCTTCCATGCATTGCCACTCAACCAATACAGAGCTCGCAATTGTCCAATAACATCGAGTCTATGGTGTAAGAGTGAGACCACGTGATGGTATCACCTGTGCTTTCACAATAGAACTGAATGAACGCTTGATAGCATTTACATTAAGCTGCCTGTACTCCACTCGTGCCACTTGTATTGTACTATTATATCCTTCAGTATATGTTTCAATCCCTATATTTTTCGTATTGTATTATGTTTGCTGTAACTATTCCTCATGAGTCTCCACACCATCCCGTTTCAGAAATGTTTGCGACTGTCTGACGCCATCAGTTTTGATCATTTTGTGTTCAATTATATTCCTTCGAATTGTAACCATCTTTCAAGTTCTCATGATTTTCATTTCGCTCAGAACTGATTTATTGGTTGTATTCAACAAAATAAAGTATTACCTGATCTCACAACTGACGTAACAGATACTCGTCGTCAATGTTCGTGTTGTATTTTTTCATTATCTAACTTTTCATTTGATAACTTGAACACTACCAACACTACCAATTGGTGTTTAATCCAACAACTGAGAGATTGATGTGTTTGATGACTAATTTCTGTTTTTGTAATTCGTCCAAAAGATTGCGGTGAGTTCTTAAGGTCTTTTATGATATATTCATGATCTCAATACATATACTCTTAAGATAAAGATAACTATTGTCAGAAAAAGTAATAAATATTTTATGTATTACTGTAATGTTGAAAAGTGTCATTATGTTATTGCGTACATTACGTGCAAAGCCAGTCCCTTGTTATCGATTATACCGATAACGTTTTGACTCTAAATCTTAACGCTAGCATTCAGTCATTCTTTGCAATAATGGTTATTATTACTGTTTCTGCATATTATCATATTATCTCGCAGTTGTATTTCAAGGCGTTTTGATATGTATGACCTTTCAATTGGCAATAGAAAGGATTTTTGATGTATAACCTGAACGCCCATTAATCCTATTTGTCATATGCAATCTCTCTTAGAGTTTTCAAATAATTATGTGAGTGTTTGTTCTTTTAGCCAGAGCTGTAATTCAGTACCTGTTAAACATTAAAAAAAATGTTTATCCGACTTTATTAACATTTAGAGTGGATTATTGTTGTCTTTTCAACACCACTTTTAACAGGTGAAAAACTACTGAATAAATTGTAAATAAATCTTAGGTTTGAGTTAAAAAATAAGTCCAGAAAAACCCAATAAATTAGAGACTTATACTGATAGCTCAAGGACTGCATTTGCATTTATATTTGTATGAGTTCTTTGTTATACTATCTTGAGATGCAATTATTGAGTTGTAGTGTTTGTAGTACTCGATTGTGTTTGGCTTTGATTAAGTGCAGCCTAAACACTATGTTGTACTTTCTTGAAAGCTGTCTCAATGGAGCCAATCCGAGCTCTATAAGATTGGCTTTTTATATGTTTTTTATTGCAAATTCAAAGTAATGGCTGTCAATCTTTTGAGAGAAAAATTCCGGTTGTTTTGATGGTTGGGTCACTTCAATTGGGTGTGTATTACTTCTTCTCATGAGGGATACAATAGGATATCAAACTATAATATTATATTATACTATATTTTATATTTTTGCCCTAAAGTGTTGTTGTTTTGTTAGCCCATAATAATTAGTCACTACTTCTATGCTATATTTTATATTTTATGGAACCATTTGCTCGAACAACAGCACTATTATAATTACTGCTCATCTGCAACACGCCTTTATCTATAATTGCATCTCTCGTAAAGTGGTTTCCTGGTCCCGGTCCGAAAGATTTATTTCTTACAGGGAATCGGGATGTTGTGTCTCAACATTTTGTACTGTATATAAGTTACTCTCCTATTCCCATTCACTACATATATCTTATCTATGCGTCACTTAGTTATTAGCATTAGTGCGAGAATCAGCCTTACCTGTGTGTGAGCCCACACAATAGTATATCTCTATATTATTCAACATTTTTTGCATTTTATTATAAATATCTGTTTTATTTGCAGTTTCATCAGAAGAGATAAGTCGTTTTTAACATTAAAAAAAATTTGACCATTAATTGTGAGTTTGTCTAAAGTGAGGATCAATGACCTCTATTTTGATTCAAACTTATGCAAAAAACAAGTCACGAATAATATTATTTTGATGAGTTTTATATAATAAAAGGAACTCTCAATCTGTATAAAAAATTCGTTATAAAATAAGAAGAAATTAGTTGTTTCTTCGCAGATATTATTGCAAGTCGTCTAAAAATAATTTATCGGCCAATATATCATTTACTACTATTTAGTGCTATTTAGTGTAAAACTTACAAATTTAGGTCAATATTTTATTGTGAGGTAAGACTGAAAGCTTAATAGATATTTATTTGATAGATGTCTGTTTGGGTTATGCTTAGAAAAAATGTAAGATATTTTGTAATTGAACTTCGCTATTATTTTTGTGGGTCATTGCATTCAAATTTTCATAAGTCTTGTTCCCATCACACTCTTTAAGGCTGTTCCCAATTCGCGTATTTTTGGATAATGTGGTTTTTATTATAAAATGTGAGTCCGATTAAATCCAATACGAAAGTGACCTCAACTTCTATGACTTGAATGACTGGGTCACAGTTTTCATGTGCGCAACAATTTATTGGTTCCTATTATTTTTTATACTCACTCTTAACTTTTTGAGTCTGACTTTACAATAGAACTAAATTACTTTCCAGTTGTATAGTTGTATAATAACTCTGAGGAGTAACCTATTTAACAGCGAAAGTTATAAGCGTTCAAAGTTATACTTTTCTTACGCAACTCATCTATTCTTATAGTACGCAACCTGTGGGACACTTAACTCTTTGTTATGCTTACTTAGCGTATTGTAGTATAAGCTCTGCATTTCATTAGCAATTTTTAGAAAATGAGGCATTAGTTCTCGTTTTAGAAATTTAGAAATGAAAACTCAAAATATATTTGATATAAAAATAGCTATTTATTTGTTTCCTTTATTCAAGCTGTGCTTTTTCCATATTTCATAAATGATAATCTCCATTGACTATGAGTTTATGCAAACATATTATAATTAAATTGAAATATTTATAATATATAATAAAGAGTTTTATGCGAATATAATTATTTTTATTTTAGTTGAATTGAAAAACTTCGATTAGCTTTAGTGCGCAGAATATGAATAATTAGTGTGAGACTTAATTTAAATATTAAATACATTATTGCCATGACATGAACTCCGAAATGACATGATTTTATGTGTACTCATTAGAAAAAAAACTAATCATTCATATAAAGTCCACATTTAATAATATGTTAGTCTTCTAACGATAGTTTGTTTAGAATTTTTAAGGAAGTCGACAGACAGTAGCGTAAAGTTTAAGTCCCATTCCATCCATTGTGACTGCGATGAAATTTAATATTTTTGTATTGTGTTTGTAATGAAGTTGCAAAGAAATATAAGTATTTTAAAGTCCTTTATTATCCAACACAATATGGACAATATTTGTTGCGAGCTTTGGGTTCATTTATGTTGAATGTGGTGCATATGGCGTCTCATTTGTTGGCTTCGACTATCACCTGCTCTAAGCACACAAACTGAGTGTGGCCTCGGCTTAAACAAACTTTAGGGCACATTATTCTCATGCGTTACTCAAAAATGTAATTCATTAGTTACAGAATAATTGATTTATGAAATGTTAGTTTTGTTCCAATTTTTCAGTCAAGACAAGTCGAAAGTCTTATATTATATTAATTTTTATGCAGGAAATATTGAACTCATTTTGTTTTTCACTTGGAATCTTTAAAAATAACTTCAATTAATTGAAAAGCATATCTGAATAATTAAATTATCGCTTTTTAATCGAAATCCTTATCAATAAGTCTATCGATTTAATAAATCTGAAAGAGTTAATGACTTTTAAATTACATTTTATCTTTCAATACGCTTTAAATTATTATTTTTCATGTAATGCGGTTTTACAGTTGAAATCTTGATTATGTTCACAAAAGCGAAAACGTTTTCAAATTTTGCTTTATTTTTAATTTTCTAATTAATTGGTCAAAGAATTAAATACACGAACTTTTAAATATATGGCTTTTAATGAAATAAATCTAAGCCTGCAATTAATTTTGTTGAATATAGTAATGATTACTCTATAGTATATACTATTTCAGTAATTTTTCTCCTTGTATTTAATCACTTAATTTGCATAATTTAAGAAAAAGGTTTTTGAATATTTGAATTTCCTTAGTGTATATCAAGTTAGCTCTGTTTGCGTTCACGAATTGGGATATGAATTGAGTCTGGCTTTGATTGATTGTGCGGCTAATTATCCATTTAAGTGTGTAATAAACGATAGTTTCATAGCTTATATCCTTCCTGACTATTGATTTGATCCGTTATTTTTTGTGGTAATTTTTCCTCATCTTTATAGCTCGAGAATAGTTATAAAGTTTAACGATTCCTTTCTGTGCAAAAAAGAAAAGAAAAGACAAAAAACCCGTCTTTTTCTTGTTTTGGATGAAATGGTGTTTTGAACATAAACCTCGAGATTAGTCGAAAAATATTTTTATTCAATATTTTTAAAAATATCTGAAAGTTTATTCATTGAAATCTAAACTTTATAAGTATATCCTCTCTATAAGTCACTTATTACTTAATTGTATAGCTTCGAGATATATAATTATGCAATTAAAGCGTCGAATCTTTTTTTTATGAAATATCGATCAATTATATTAAATTTCTCAGTATTCTCAGTATTCGTTCCATTTTTTGAATCCTAGACAAAAATATAAAAACACGAATTGAATGCTTCGCCAAATACCGCATTAGACTATTTATAACATCGAATTTATCTTTTGTTTGCAAATAATATGTTGAATAAAAGAAATCTTTAACTTATTATTCGTAATGTTGTGAATCATAGTTAGGCTTCAATGACACTTCAATAAGACTTTCCTGTTTGTCGACACCCTATGTTTAAATTTTAAGAGACATTTGAAAAACACTCCCGTTTTTCATTCAAGTTGTGTGTCTTTACGTTTTTATGTTTGACCTGAGTTTTTATACGCGCTCCCAATGTTTACTTAGTTGTGGCTTTAATGTCACCACAGAAGACGCGATCATAATAGTAGTACATAATAGTCATACAAATCCAAGTCAATAGAGAGTCTTCACTTGAATTAGTAATTTATCACAAATACCTTTCATTTATTGAAGAGTTTTATTGAATCTATAAATGTAAAGCACTGTTTCAATTATTCCTCAGGCGATTCAATCAGAAATAGAAAACGTTGGCCGGCGCTTCATTAATGATATTAAAGACAACCATTTTGGTAGTGGTGTTACCTGTAGTTCAAGTAAACCCACTTTGACTAAAGAAGAGAGACGTTGGCATTCGCTTTGGTTGAAATCATTGGAGTATTTAATGATTTTAGAAGAGGGACCGCATTGTCCTCAACATTATAACATCAGGTACGGTATCATTACTTTTCTTGTTTTAACAGTTGACTCGTTAGAGGCACTGCTTTTGGCTCATTCATTGGATTTATGACATCAGCGACTGAGTAAAAGCGTCTAAATTTATACGATTCGTGAATCAGAACTCGTAAATCATAAATAGCTTTGCATTAAAGAAAGATTTGTAACTCAGCTCTTTAGTCATAATTTAAATGCTTTTCACATTTCATAGAGACTCATGTCCTAAATATTAAGATATGCTTTAATTTTATTTCAAAATAATGTGAGTCTGTCTTTGGATTTGTTTTAAAACTGTTTCAAACAATTGCACATTTAGGTAATGCTCTATAGAAATGAATTATTTATTATACTGTTAAACAATCAAATGTCTTAAATGAAATTAACAAATAATGGATTATCTTTTTTTCAACCTTTAATAACAGTTTTGGTGTTATTTCTTCCGTATTTTTTATAAATATGGTCTGCAAATGTAAAATTAATTATACCTTATGTGTAAAATAGTTCTAAATGTCATCTTTAGAATTAATGTTAATTATTATTATATGGAATTGAATGGATAGACACTATTTTTATCTATGATAATAAGTCAACTGTAATAACAACAATATTATGATAATCCTCTCTATATTTTGTTTATTTATAATTATTTTAAATGACTTCTAATAAAGCCTATACTATACATATATATCATAAAACAGTACTGAAGAGCATTTACTGCCATCAAAACGACATAAGAACAACGTGGGAATAGTTTCAAACACCAATAGAAATCGTAATAAACGCGTCCAAACCAACGTTGCAATGGTTGGCGAAACTAGAAATGAATTGCTTTGCAATTTAAATGGAAAACTTGAGATAATTCAGAAAGATATCGGATATTCGAGCGATGCGGACATGAGTGATGCCGTTGAGGTAAAAAACAATAATTATTGGCATTATTTTGATGCTATTCTGCAAAAAAAAAATTTATAATCAATTTTGTTTAATACTATTAATTCGTTTAATATATTCAAAAGAGTTGTCAATTATCGGTATCTATTTTCATACATAGTATTTATAACTTATTAGTATATAATAAGAATTACTAATTCTTAAACACATAAACTATTAATAAATTACAACTATTGCAAGAATAAGTTAGGGTCGCAATCGCTCTAAGTTTTTGAGGTTACCTTTGATTAATCAGCACAAAAAAGGCTATTAGTATTAGTCTGAGTTAATATAAATTTAGCTTTTTTTGCTTTATAATAAATAACAGATTAGTTGCTCATATATAAATATTAAGAATAAATCTCAATCTCGTTTCACTGCATTTAATTTTAGAATTTAGAGCAATAAGTTTGAAACAAATGAGCATATAATATAAGTTTACACAAAACCTCTTCTGATAATTAGTTGTTTAATGATAATTAGGATTGTTTATAAGGAGCTTTAAGACTATTTATCTAATAATTCCTTATTCAATAGCGTTTCAGGTTATGCTAAAGATCATGATATTATTTATATAACACACTATTGGAGAATATTTGTGGTGTAGTTTTTTATAATCGTAGCGTATCATAACATGTCTGACTAGATAAAAAAGTTTAGTAGCATATTAAGTAAGCCATTAATTATTTTGAAATACAGGCTCATCCACATTCAGATCAGGCCAATTTGTCTTCACGCTCAGTCCGTAAGCGTCACGTTAGGCGCCGTCGTTCTCGTGCTCCCCGAACCCGTCCCTGGAGTTTTCATTCTGATTGGACTGATTGGGACTATTATCAGACGCCACTTAACTATAATGGCGATTATGTTAGCTCTGAGGACTTGTACTATGAGGACGACAAGACCATACGCAACCTCATTGAGTTCGGAGAGAATTATGAGTCTTGGATTAGTAATGAAGATGAAGACCTTATTAGAGGTGAATTTTTTTTATATACAATGTTATTATTTTAGGATATGATCTAATTATATATTTTAAACTAAAAATGCTATATATTTGCATAGTTTCGACTCCAGTATCGTCACAAAAGGTGGAAAAAGAGACAAAGCCTTTGGAATCCATTGAAGGCGTAATGGAATCACATCCGCGTAAGACAACAAAGCGCTCAGCCATGCGTTTCACATTCACTGTCTTTATTTACGTAACTTTGGCTATATTTGCGTTGGCCATCACTATAACTAATTATTCGCCACATATACAGAAAATCTATCCACATCGTCCGCCACCAATTTGAAAATGATATCAGACTAGAAAGCGGTCAAATTTATGTCGTATTTATGTCTTATTTGACTCTGATTTCGATGATGTATAATAGATATAGATTTGAGTTTTAATTGGCTTTTCGGTGAAATATGTCTTAAAATATTTCATCAAATATGATGTCAGACTTTAAACGGATAATAATAACTGCAAATCTGTGATGAAATTGAGCTAAAAGTTAATGCCAACTCACTCACTGCCCTTTCTTAATATGCTTTGAACAGAGTGTCTGATAAGTTATTTTGCTTTAAGTTAGCGAACGGTCTATTGAATTGATTTTTGTTTGCGAACCAGAATTATTAATTCAGGTCAAGTGCTTTGTTAACACCCTTTTTCGAATAATAGTTTGAAATTATACAATATTCGAACAAAACAGTTGTAAACTTACCTCAATATTAATGTAATTGATGTAATTTAGGTTTAGATTTAATGTATTTTAATGTAACCATCAGTATAACTGAAAAGGTGGCAGATATTTAATCGAAACTATACGCCATTTAACACTAATATGATAGAAATCATATTATGCTCACATTATTTTCTAATAACTAATTTCCATTGAATCGACCTTAAAAAGATTTTTCAATATATAATTTTTTATCTGTACTTTTCTATGAGGGAATTCTTTTGTGAACAGATTTTATTTAAAGTTTCATTATTTATAAATCATTTTTATAAGTTTCGCCATAATTTGTTTGAAGTCTGAGGATTCAGACGAGGATTGGTTGGTATTATTTCTTTTTTCATTGACAAAAAAAAACTTAAAAACGATCATATTATGCAAACTGATCGCAATTCCTTTATTTGATTACTTATACAATAATCTATTTTATTCTACTTTAAAACTTATATTTTATTTATAGTAAATCTTTCGGATTGTTTGACGCTTTTTGTAAGTTAATTAATATTTACAAACATTCATTTTGGATGTCATTTCATTTATGATAATTGTGTGCATTATTATGAGAAATAATCATTTTTAAGTTCGTTTAAATCAATATAATTATAAATATATATCAAAGTTATATTTTCATTAATCTGATATTTTGATAAAAGATTGAATATGTGTTGTGTTTTTAGATATAGCAATAATTAATTTTGTGCCTTTATATATAATTATATTCATACGTACCTGTATTCATATCTAGTCCAATAAAATTGAATCGATTACTAACATTTTTTGACTTCTTATTTCTAAAATTTATTCCTTTTGTTGAATTAGGCTTTATTCAAATCTGATGATCATTTTCAACAATTGAATCCACAGTTCTTAAAATAGTTATTTGATACACGTTTGCTATAAGTAGAGCTTAAAATAAAATATGCAATAATGAGTTCGGGCTGTAGGGCAGCCGATATACAGAAATTGGTTCGATTCACTTTCCCACTTATTTTAGTTCAAAAAGTGATTTGAAAACCTAATGCTTAAAAATAGGGTTAAATTTACATAAATCTAATGTAACCCATAGCTTAGAACAATGCCGAACCAATTATCATATGTTTTCTTTAGAATTTAGTGAGGAAGTAGAGCTTATTTTTTCAAAGCATGTTCTTAAATAATGATTTGGATTATAGGAGAGACAACTTAAACATTTAGTATAAACTTATCCTAAATTGAATGTGATTTATAGCAATAATTTTACGACAACTTAATCATTAAGTATCTGCATTCACTTCAAATAGATTAAAATCTATTCAAAAATTTTGATATTTATAGTTTGAAAAATTAGCGAACTTTTCAAGATTTTGCGATAATTTATTAGACATATATTTCTGTGTCAATTATTTTTTCAATAATAAGCTATGAGAAGTCAAGTTAACCACAATTGAAGCTTCAATCATTTGAAACGAAACATACAATACTGTACTGTACAAGACATATGAATTATTATTAAATAGACATTAGAACCACTTTCTGATTGTCACAAATAACTGTGTCATACGTGTGAGAGTTAATTATTTACATTCAAAACAGAACAATGCATTCATGAACATTAAACTCAATTTTTTTTTAAACAAGTTAAGGAGTGATCTCAAAACTTTATTAACTGAAGCATTTATATTCATTTTCACAATAGTTGGCGTGTTGTTCAGTCACCATCTCATTAAACTAATCAATCATAGAATAGGACATCACTTGATTACCTTCTCTTTCATGAATAAGCGTCTGATAAAATAATTTTGACACAATTCTTGGTTCTCCGCCTTTAGCACAAGATTAGATCGATTAATATATTTTTAGTTGCTTTAAATAAATCGCTCATCAATCTTATGATTATGTGGAGAATTTATATTTGATATTTCAAAATATATTGATCATATATTTTATTGTCAATAATTTAATTTCATTTTTTTTATTTTCTCATTACATAACGTAGTAAACAGTGTTTTTCTGTTTTACTCTCAACAGTAATTTTTATACACATGTCTTTGTATGCTATTCATCGAGACTTATGTCTATTTCATTAAAGTCATGCAATAAATCATTGCTTTTACAACTATTCAGAAGAGAGTATAGCTATCCTAATGTCAGTTCATGTGGATTGACGAATGTGCAAATTGTTTGCAACTTACCCGCTGTTAAGCTGATAGTCTGACACAAATTTCAAGAATGTTAGAAAACACACAATTTAAAGTCAAAAGAAAACGAATTTCAATCAAATAAATAATGATTCGATACAACAAAAAAATAATATATTGACAGTAAAGCATAAAATCTATAATTCATTACAAAATATTGAGAAAATATTGAAAAATATTACACAATTTATATTATATAATTAGAAAAACAATGTAAATGTTAGAATCAATGTCCACCTGTCATACCATTAATGAGGGGAGCGATTGGACGTGAATTCTCAAGCTCTTTCTCTTTTCTGATCGGGTGTTTAAGCTCTTCGTGCCATTGCGAGCGATCCGAGCATTTAAATTGGAAATCCATGTGATTGACGGGTGGGAGAGATAGCAAAGCTCTCAGCATGTTCTCAATCGAAGCTCTCTGTTTGAACAATGCATTTACGACTCGGGCACCTCTTTCGACCAAAGGTGCTTTACATAAATAAGTTAACAGAGAAAGTACTGAATTGAACGGTTGGAATTTGGATCCATCGCCAGCTATAAAAGGTAATAATTTAAAATTGTGGACACAAATCATTTAATGCATATTTGCTTACATGTGTTGTGTATTTGAAAGGTAACCCTTTGGCAAAGCTCTGCAAGTATTGTCAAATCAAGAATTATAGGCGAAGCCAGAAGTGAATCCTCACAAGTATTATGGACAACAATAGTGTTATGTCCGCCTAACATCAGTTCACTGACGTATTCATCCATTGCTCGCTTCGAGTCTCCAACATATGGCACGTACTTAATGACCACACAATGATCGGGGTGTTTAAGCCCTTCGCCATACAATATCTGATTAGAAGCCACCATATCATCGACGACATTGGACTTTGATATCTCTTTACTGCGAAATTGTTGCGGTGCAGACAAGTTGAAGCCGTCATTATTGCCCAAATGATTATAGCTCACTATCGAACATGGCTTTATGCCTGCGCTTACCAAGAAGTCCACCAAAACAGACTTGAATTTGGTTTGACCTGATTTAAAGTCATCGCCAGAGATGAAGACACCTTCACGTTCTGCGAGTTCAATAACTCCGGGAACGAAAGTGTTTTGTGGGGAGCCATTGATATAAGTGCACTGTTTTTTGATTAAATACATTTTTGAATAATGCTTACAATTTATTATAAATGATATTTTCTTACTTTCTCAAGAACTGAGGCCACAGCATATAAAATAGAAGGAGCGAGTTCTGCCTCATTATTTTTGATGGCAGCTATCAGACCATCTGCTGTGTCATGAATACCAGGCGTAACATTAGTGAATCTTTCTGTGTTGGCCGTCCACAAGACAATAACTTTGTCCAATTTGTTTTTGTCCTTAAAGTCGCGAATATCAGCGCGAATTTGAGAAACTTGTGCCCACTTATCACGAGTTTCAATAACATTATCAGCCCTTTCATTCTGATTCGCAGCGACAAACTCGGGATCAAAAATAGATTTTCGTGGTCTCATCTTTTGCATCATAGGTCGCAGTTGTATTTGCAAATTGTAGTCCAATACCTTTGCTCTTTCCATGGCATCAGCGATGTTCAAGTTGGAGATGTCCCACCCGTCCAGAAACAAATCATTGGGATTAACCATTGGCAAAATGTCTTTCATAGGAATGTGAATGTCTTTGCCTAATATTAGTCAATATTATCATTTGTACTGTACTTATAATTGAATTAAATGCAAAATTCAAAATTTACCGAAAGGGTCGCTGCCCAACAGAATAGTACTCGACTGTGTAATACTACCAAAATAGTTGGCCTTAATAGTGCCTTCTTTAGTGTTCCACTGCATCTCATGTTTGTTTGCAAGTATGGCACCGGTAACTGTTGAACCATTATTACCACCCCATCCCACTAACATTAGTCCAACTTTAGGTACTTTTCGTTCAGTTCGAAATGTAACCACTGTCTTCATGGGGTAAACCTAATCATAATAGGCAAGTCTTAAAGAATATCTGATTGCATTGAGTGTAATATTAACTCAATGAAGTTCATCGATTGATAAGCAGTGATGAACGTCCTTGACTGTGACAGTGAGAAGCCTAACAAGTAAAAGCTATGCACTCTATAAGTGCAAGGCTGATAAGGCTTGCGAAACAACCCAATGCCTTCTCTAGCAATGTGAGCCCACTTTATCTCACTATATTATTAACTTTTTTCTGTCAAGTCAGCATTGAAGCCAAATTGTCTCGAAATTGAATGATTTGTAATCAATTATTACTAATAAAGCATTAAATTAAAAAGAAAGTCTTTCGAAATAAGGCTATTATTTGCATATTTTATAAATGAAAGCTATACTTAATAGCTGTCATATTTTGAAACATAGCTATCAGGACTTCAAAAATTGTTAAAAAAGCTATAATTAAGGGCTCAACATATATATACACTGACAGCTTTTCATTTCAATATGAGAATAGGTGTATCGTTGGCGACTTTTTATTATTACTAATATTTAACTATTTGGCTATTAATTAAACTTTTAGTAAAAGAAAATTAAATTGACTTACTTTAATGTTACCGGTCTTGTCATCTTTCTTGCATTTAACGTTTTCATACTCATAATCGGCTTCAATAGCATCTTCATAATAGCGAACATTAGGGCTTTGAATGAGGATCTTGTTTGAAGGCATTGTCAATTGAGTTCTTCTTAAAGCTTTAAAGTAAGTGAAATAAATTCAAACAATCAATATTTGATGTGACAAATATATCAACTTATGTGTCTTCTCTTAGAGACTGATGACTGTAGAAGTGAATGACAACTCTTTTTATACCCCATATCGATATCAGATATGCGCACCTTTAGAACATTAGTCTCCGCCCGTATCAACAATTTCATGTATTTCCGTAGCATATGTCAAATTGCGAGTTCTTGCGCCTGACTATTAATAAATTACTAGAAATTTCTGCCATTGGAAAATTTTATCTGTTTATATAATTCATCACTAGATTTCTTTCTCTGGAAAATTTTATCTATTTGTGGGGTATTAAATGTTTTAGGTTTAAGATTTTCATTACAAAAAAACTTTTGAGGGCTAAGTCAGTGATGCACTCATTAAAAATATCTCAACGACTCGGAAATGGGTTTTATGATATGCCTCTTTACAAGTGATGATAATAAAAAACAACATCACTCAGAATAATAATAATATTTAAAACTTGTACTCAATAAGTCCGAAATTACCGCCAAAATCTGGATTTTGCCAGAATCTGATTATTCAAAGATTACCTGTAGATATATTAGTAAACGAAGTCTCAAACTTTCAAACTAGTCCGAAGTGGTTAGCGGTCACACCAAATGTGCAAACTTTACTCAATATTACAGACCAAAGCTCACGCTTCAGGCAAAACCCCTCTGATTGTCAAGAGATTTGAGCTAAAATTTGATTCAATTTTCCATTTACAAAATGGGATTTGGAAAACACATTTCTGTTTCAAGTTTTGTCAAGTTTTAACTCCTTATCATACAGTATTTGTTTATTGTACGAACTCTTTGTGGCAGTGCAAAACATAATTCCTATACATACAGTAGGCATACCCTTAATAATGTACTTTTAAGTTATATGAATGCTTAAAGTTCTTTTACATTTCTTTAAAATGGTTTATACCTTAAAAATACAAAATTTGTGACCATTTTTTATTGATTTAGTTCTTTCTGATTATTGAGAGGATTAAGTTTAGTTATAGTCTTATAAACAAACGAATAAGTGTTTGTATAGAGTTATAATTCTGTTTACAGACACTTAAACACATGTCAAATGATTGAGCGGATGTTTTGTCGCAATAATTGTGCATTTATCCAGTTTTTTACCTCTAATTAAAAGCAGGAAATTGATTAAATCTAAAGCAGTATTTTTTTGTTTACCACAGACATAAGACCGTTTGTCTCACTGTAAGAACGTCAGAGCTCTTATCTCAACTGATAAAGACTTAAAGCCTTTTCTAAGAATTATAATATTAAAACACAAATATATTAATTGATAGACAGTTTATTACTATTAGTGAACTTTGGTTAACCATTCATTGATAATAACTTACGCAAAATTCACTCAAATCTTGTTTTCAATGATATTTATGTTTACGTTGTATAATAGTAATTGCGTTAATCTATACATTAATTATTCATTAATATAATATTTCGATGTTTTTCAATGTATTACAAATAATTCTAAAAATTATTCATTTTATTTCATTCATTCTATTATTCATTTTATTGTTATATATTTAGAGGATTTCCACTAATTTTCGTTTTTAATCTTTTACTGGTTTGAAAACTTAATTTTTGAAGTTTATCTCAATCTGTCTTAACTAAGGAGTCAATCATGAGATGAACAAAAATTAAGAATTATGTTTGCTTTGGCTTTTTCATGGTCGTTAGGATTTAATAGAGATGTGTCAATTAAAGAGTGACTTGGGCTCAATTCTCAATAGATATAATAGGATTTCTATTATTAAAATTAAATTTATTTAAAAAAGCATGACTTAAGAACGTGATGGAAACTTCCCATCGAAAGGTATGTGGATTGAGCATGACCTGAACAGCAAACGTCCTTTAGCACGTTCAGTGGTGTACATTATTGTATATATCATAATACTATGTCATAACAAATATTTAGATCAATACCTGTTTTCAGTATCTTTGCCGCAATACTAGAATTATATTGACATTGGCCATAAATCTAAAGTTTTGCCTCACTTTATATCTCTATTTTAAGCTTTATTTGTGTTATATTTGAAATGTTATAAATTAAATAAGAATTTATATTTTTCAAAATTATCTCAATAGTAATAAATATTTAGTAGAACAACAAAATGTGTTCTTACAGTTATACACTTTTCCGAAAAAATTTATTATAAATTTTAGTTTACAATTCGTTTTGTGCTTACAACTCCCCCATTACTAGAGCTTCGCTAAAAAAAGTTGTTCATAGAAAAGGTATTACGAAATTATTGAAGTCATGTAACATATTGTGCATTCAAACAACTTTATAAATATTTCATTGAAAGCTCAAATTTTTGTATACAGTAGTAATTCATAATTCAGCATAACTTGAAGCACTTCACAAAACAATACAATGAATGCATGCTTTTTGAATCATATTTGCAATTTAGAGGTCAAATTGTGAGCTTTAAAAGCAAGTAATGTTCAAAGTTCATGCTTAAGAATACAGCTAAACCTCAGCTAAACCATTATCCTAAGAAAATAATATTTTTTGACATACTTTGACATACTTCAGATTCAAGTGTTTATTAAGAGTATTGATCTGTCATATCTTTGTGAACATCCTCTCACGAGTCAGTAATTTTCCCTAATTATTCATAATTTGTATAATATTCGTTAAAAGTGATAAATTTTTAAATAACTTATGATATAAGAAATGTTTTTTGTTTTGAAAATTGTTTTTTCCGTATTCCTAAAAGACCTTAATAAATAAATCTAACATTAAATCATTAAAAACAAATTTTATTATAATACAAATGTAGTGTATGTTAGTATAAAGTATTTAAACAAAATACATAAATGTATTTATCTATACATTATATTTCAGGTTCTGATTTAGCGGTTCAAAAATTTCATTCGGAAGTTAAATTCGGGAAAATTAAGATAATGCGGTCTCATTTGTTTTTATATATATATCTGTGTTGATCTGTTTAAGAGTTTTACAAATTGTAATTTCGGTTGAAATCGTCCCAAATTTTTCAAAAGACAATGACTGAGACGTGTTTTAATTTTCAATAATAGCTGATTATTTGTATTCTACTCATTAATATTTTTATTTACTTTTCCTCATAATTACCCATAAATTATTCAAAATGAGATTAAAATTAAGATTCGGTTAAAATCGGTTAAAACCGCTAAATCAGAACCTGAATTATATATAAGCCAATGAAGTTATGTTATCTTACAATGAAATGATTTCAACTAAATATAAAATTGTGATTAAGTTCTAGTTTTAATCATTAAATCGTAATATTTTAAAATCAAATTAAATGAATTACTTTTTCAAACAAAACTGACTTAAGTTTCCATTTCTGATTTCTATTTAATAATTCAAATTAAAAAAATTATTATTATGTGAAGAAACCGCTAATCAATTGAAAATTTTTATTTGATTGAGTTGTCATAGAATTGAATAGAAATTTCTTTAATTTTCAAAAGTCTAATACTGAATACTTGTATTACAAGTTTCACATGTGAACGAATAATATTAGTTAACATTCTTAACCTTTAAGTGACATTAAATTATTTAAACAAATATTGATTTTATGACACTGCTTACAAGTTAGAACTGACTCGTTTATAGATAACTCAAGAATTCAGTAATGTTTGCTCACATCAGTCAGACTCACGATCAGGCAGAAGAATAATAGTATTTTAATTCAAATAATAAAACAGTACATCAATTACTTTGCCTTAAAGCCAAGTATACATTAATTTACTTGAATGCATAATTTATCACTTTTTCATCTTTGATTTCCCAATGAGTGACTTTAATTGTTTCAATCGAATTCATGATATTTTTTAGCAATTTTTCTATTTTTAAAGAAATGGTTTGAAAAATCGATTTTCATAATTGAGATCATAAGCCTATTATTTAAAATATGACTTTACTGTTTAAAATTAAACTAAAAATAGCTTTGAGTTGTAGGAACTTGAGCTGTAAGCTAAACCACTTAATAGACGGTTTTCCTGCATTCACTTCTATCTTAATCTCTTGATTTCAAAACACTCTTTATTTACTGACCTTTAAGTCCAATTTAATGGAAATTCCGAAATAATATTATTTTATTATTGAAAACTCCGATCAAGGGGTTTCCCAATCAGTTCTCAAATATTTGCAACTTTGTATACTGGTATTGTTAGAAATTTTATAATCTTCTGATAATCTGATTTTCTTAATAAAGTTAAAAGTTTCTTAAAAGATTCACTCATTAAAGAATTCCTTCCAGAATTAGTATTTTCCTAAATTTCTTTTTAATAGTGACTCACTTATAGTCAATATGACACTGAAATAGTTAGTAATAAAACCTCATTTATTTAAATCGGTTATTATTGAGAGAAAAAATGTCAAATTAAGTTACTGTTTATAGGCCCTTTTCCTCATTAGCTTCTTATCCGCCAATAACAACATAAATAGTAATATTTTTATTTTACAACTGAGTACATATACATTAATATTGACTTTCAGTGATGCCATTCTTAAGTTCATTTTTTAAATCTGATGTGATTAGTATTTAACTGATCACAACATGTCTAAGCGATCTGAACGGTCTGAACATGTGAACATTACATGCAAAAAATTGTTACATGCTAAAACCAGTTCAACCTCTAAACATGTGTTAAATTGCTATGAAATTCTATTGTTATTTATTATATATCGTGTTCTGTGTTTCAGTTATACTAAAACTCAAACTAAAACAAACTGAGACTGAAATATGAGATGAGAACTAATTGTGAGGTCGAAAAACTCAAACTCACATTGATTATGCTTGAGTTAGCCCAAGTTCAAGTTCATGACTTGCGAACTTTGAATTTGATTTAACATATATTTCATAAAACAACTGTCAGTTTTACATTTGAAAGAAACGCTATAAAGTGATTCTTAAAAAATTGAATTTAAGATAATCTCATTTGTTAATTGCTATTTTTCGTGTATTCTTTACATGAATCTAATTTTTTTACGTTGGGTAAGTCATAAAGGTCTCAATCAAATTATACGACATAATAAAAGTTAAAACAAGTGATTGATGGGCTCTCATAAGCCTTTTCATCTGCTTTTATATTTAGATTCAATTCTTTATCAATCGTTTTAATTTATTCTTTTTAATTACAGAACTTATTGAAGGATGAGTTTTATGTCCATCACAGCTACAGAGAAGTTGAAAAGGTATTGAGCAAAGGAACTTGAAAAACACTGCAGCAGAACTTCAAACTAGACATAAATCACTACACAATGTATTTGAGTTGTTGAAGAGTTTTTAACATCAGTAAAAGTAGTTAAAACATAAATAATTCTATAATAATCTTAAGCTTTGCGTGAGTCAAAAGATTTAAAATTATTGTTTCAATATCTCAGATATCTTAACATTGTTCAAAAATAATATACATTATTTAAATGTATTGATGAAAAGCAACATTTCTAATGTATTGTTAATCTTGAGTCAGTTCAACAAAATTTTCTTTATAAAAAACAAGTTTTGATTATATCGTATGTTCTGAATTAAGTTCCACACAAACTGTAATCTGTTTTACACATTTAAAGTCTCCTAAATGTTAACGAAAGCAATTTATTTTTTGCTATAGTTTTACTTTTAATACCTAACATAGCTTTGGGTTACGGCTAACGTATTCTATATAATTAAAGTGATGACTAAACTCGAAATATTCTTTTTTCTTTTCTATTATCAATTAATAATTTCTATTTTAGTTTGGCATCAAATGGATTACAGCACTTAAAATGCTGCAGAATTTTCACAATTAATTTATATTATAATCGTTTTCAATGTTACAGACTTGAAGATGAGTTTTACATTATAGAGAATTTTACATGACTTCTAATAATTAGTGATAGCGCTTATCAATCATGAATTCAAAAAGCTTAGTGCTTTGCTCACTGTATACAGTGATGTACAGCGGTATAAATTACAAAATAATTGTTTCCAAGCGTAAAAAAAGTAAACGAAACACATTTACGTCAATATTGAATTATGTAAAAATTGATAAAGTTCGTCAAATTATTAGGTAAGAACTGATGTCGCAATGTTTAAGTTGGATTTTAGGCAATCGTTACTATCATTTTAATGATTAAATTCTAATTTCTATTTCAAAACTTGTAAGATTAATGCCATATATTATCTAAACTCATGAACTTTTATCACTTTGTTTGATATACTGTCAAACTCTAAATAAGAAAGTTAATGACATTAATAAAGAATTCTTTGATTAGTTTCCCATTTTCAATAAATGCATTCATTCATCAATTGGTTCAATACTTTTATAAAGAATTTCGTATTTATCAGTTGTTGAACCAAATGATCGATATTAACCGCTTCTGTATAGAACAGTACAAATAAAATTGAGAAAGTGATTGTATTGAACATAATTTATTTAATTTATAAGACCTAACAGGTAGAGTTGCTCTTTTACGCATAATTTTACCTAAATAGATGTCAAATTTTGTAAAGTTCTTTTATATAAAAAATAGTATCATGTTCTTATAATATTCCTGTTATATATTTTCTCTTAGAACATCCCTAATAACAGATAGTGATTCGAAAGTCACGTTAATTACAAAAAAATACCTCTAAAAGTCAATAATTTTAATAAATTTGAAACCTTTCTAATTTATGAATAAATTAATTTTTTAAATATTCTATTAATAATAATAATGTTTATTAATCATAACATGTTGATTAAAAAGCT
>JAUJYT010000130.1:0-28793 GCA_033996565.1 Nanhermannia nana
TTTTTAACATAGAAATTCGGAGCAAAAAAGTATCAATTTTGCTGGTTTCATATGAAAGTTATGCTACGTTAACCTTAGGCTTTCCATTTGTTTACATTCAACTTTTGGTATTTGTAACTTGTCTTACAATCTTTGCATTTTTATTTTTACTGAAGCTGTGGTGCATAGCATAAAAAATCTGAATAAATGCTAAATTTTTGGCAAATTAAATCGATAAAAATTTTAGTGTTTTATAAAATAATAATTTTTACAAAACCTGACAAAAATTCTTTAAATAGCATTTATTAAAAGTTTGATTCACTGATGTAAAAGTTTATATAAGCGGAACTGATATTCTAGAGAATATTTGGTATTTGAATTAAAGGGATGCAACTCTGACTGCATCTGAAACATAGCTGTGTTACTCATATCAGTTGAGTGTGTGTGGCACTAAACCATTTCACAAAAATGGCAATCACTGATACAATCTCACAAATCAGAAACAGTTTTGAGAGCAGAGCCGAGATTCTAAAATCCCAGTATTTTGGATGAGGGGCACAATGACTGGAACCTTCTCTGATATAATGCTTATACGAGATATGACACAATAGAAGGATTTAAAGGCTGGAGAAAAATGTATAGAAAATGTATGTGTTTGCTTCGATAAGCGCATTCAGACCTTCAAAAAGTGTCCCAATATTAGAGAAGGAGAACAGTATGTATTTCAATACTATTTCAGTTGAGTTGATGTATTCACCATTCGGACCGCGACGAAGAAAGACCACCAGTGCTGCTTCCATTGACGAACAATTGTTACATTATTATTTAGCGTAAACCATCTTAAACCAGTCACCGCTGTGCTTCTCTTGAAACTTGTGGCCATTGAATTATTTCTACGACTTGATTCTTGTTTACATTTTATCGCACAGAATAATAGCTATTCAATACAAACCGGGAGTGGGATTCGTATTAATCCTACTTCTCAAGTATTGCTCCCGACAAGCATTAAGCGCTACATTTGTATTGAGATATTCCTTAAGTGCAAATCTAAGAAAATTTTGCAGAGCATTCATATTATAGTATTATTTTTAGGGTAATACTAAATCTATTTTATTAGAAACTTTTTCTAATAAGCCTACTATTTATAGAATAATAATAATTAATTAAATATTAAACATGTTTTGATCATATATTTTAGTACATGTACTGTATCGGTTTGAGCCTAAATATCGATAACTTTGAATATCTAATCAAACAATTAGTATAAAAATAGTGATGCAAAATAATAAAACAAAGGGACCGCCAGGAGTGGCTATTTTCTCTGCTATACGCTGGTCACATATTCAGTGTTTTTTTTAAACATCCCTACGGCCCGACGCATTTGCCCACGCCTACACACTGTAAAAATCTCACTGGTCAACAGGGGCTTCGGTGAGATCTCCTCTCATTAGGGAGTTGGCTGATGAAAACGAAAACGTTTCAAATAATAAAAATTAAAAAATAAGTGAAAAGATTACTTTTCAAATGTAATTTTCTGATTATTTTAAAAGTTTGTCATAATATTGAAAAAATATCTATAGTTAATAATAGTGAAAGAATATACTTCGATATACACAGAGCTTATTCTATTGATCTAAGCCTTGGAGAGAAAGCAATTTTTTTTACTTTTATATCAAAGCAAATGTTAGAATGATATGCATATAATTTTATCATAATGTTAGAGAAAAAATGTTGAGCTAAATGTGCTTTAGGCCCAGTCCATGAATAGAGCTGTTTGGCCCACTGTATTTTGAGTGGGATCAGGATATACTGACTTAATACTTCTTTTGTATAAAAAGCTATTGAAACAGTATGTATTTGAGACCATTGAAACTGTATGTACAGTCAGTATCCGAAAGTCGGCTGAACTATTGTTAAGCTCAACGTATACCAGAACTCAATTCGGTTTAACTCTTCTATTATTGGCGCAAATCTACCGCACACTAAGTTTTGTATTGTGTCATTCAATACAAAAGTTTACCTGAACTTCAATACAATAAAGTTTGTGGACTTATTTTTGGTGGTGCACAGAGTGGTTGCTTTAATATCAGTACATTATTTTTATTTAACAATACTTCATATGACAATTGACAATATGATTACTATTGAATGCGAATCCATTTTAAACTAACAAATCGTTTAGTGCTATACAGTTTTGTTCTTCAATTGCAAAAAGCATACAAACACAATACTTTATTTTCATTGATTAAGTTTATTCTCTAAATTTTGATATTTTAAGAAATTCATAATAACTTTTATTGGTGAGCATCAGAACTAAAAATATATCAGTTTTAGTGTTAGATTTATGATAAAACTCAAAACTATAAACTCATTAAAGATATTTGATATTATCAAACACTGATCACACATATTGCAAATTTTTGCAGTTGTATTAATTTATATTATAATATAACGTACGGTACAGTAATAGTATAGATAGTTTCAGAATAATGTTACATATGATTGAGTTGTATTAAATTGTCAAATCTCAGAACTTATTTAATAAACTGAATATGCATCATTGAAAAATAGTTTAACATATCTTTGATGGCATTCATAGACTATAACAGTGGTTCTAACCTTTCTTTCTGAGTGACCCCCCAATTAAAGTTTAAAAATTTTGGTGACCCCCGAAAATATTATTTAAATTTTTATTGATTTTTTTATATAGAATTAATGCAAACATTGAGCTTGTTTATCATTGCATAGCATGACTATTCTTGGATTTATTCTCGTCAGAGCTAGTCTGAGATCATTCTCAACTGATATTCTTGATCTTTGTTTAGATTTAATTGTTGTTAGAGCAGAAAAACTCGTTATAATTTTGATTTTTTCACTGAATCCATTTCTGTTTCATAAAATTGAAGTGAAGGTTGTATTATAAAGAATTGGATTACTTTTTATGAAAGTGAATATTTCATTAAATTGAAAAATTTCATATTATTAGCAAAATTTCAATTTTTAAAAATTCAGTCTATGTATCAAAACCTTCAGCGACCCACGAAAATTTGCTTCATGACCCCTAAAGGTTTGAGAACCTCTGGTCTAAGGTACAGTATATTAGTAATAGAAATCATAGAAATGACTGTAAAAACAATAGTGAAAAATATGCAAATTTCAGGATGATTAGAAACTTTCCTTTTATGATAAAATTGAAGCTTACCTAAGTATTTTCGACCCCCTGAAAATTATGTCTACCTTCGATCAGGAAAAATAGAATTTTTTACTTTGAAATTTCTTTTAATGGGTTGTATGGGAGAAAATGTCATTTTAAAAATTAATTTGGATACTTTCTTTGTTGAATAGAGGAACGAATATGGGCTTATTTTAAAGTTTATAACTTATAGATTTAAAAAAAATTTTAACATCAATTTCATTTTAATATCAATAATAGAGGCGGAGCTAGATAATTTTAAATATTGTAATATTCAGTAACATGTAGAGCTTAACTCCATCCCTAATAGCGATATTGAAATGGGACTTTCATATTCTTATTCAGCATCAAATTCTTTATAATATAAAATTTTTGTGGGCGTAGTTGAATAAATTCAGTGGGCGTTCTTAGACACTCCCGCCATTAAAATTTAGAGTCACGCCCATAAAAATCAATTTTATATTATAGAGAAATGATTTTTAGCACTTCCAATAAAATCATATGAATTTATTGATAAAGCAATAATATTTCAATTGAAATTGTTTGAGGGCCTAAAACTGTGCTGTAGACACTTTTACATTGAATTCCCTGCTTTTTAGATAAAATTGTAAATATAATATTTTTAGTTAAAGACTTTCATATAATTCGATAGATAGAAAAGCTTTTTTTGAATATAAGATTCTATTTATATTGAATAAACGAACATTCACTGTAAATAAATAGTCAAATTATAGTCTTATAATTTAAGCATTTACTCACATAATTTTTAAAGCTCTGATTATATATGAATTCATCGATCATGTTGTTGGACAATCTATGTATTGTACAGTATTTATTATAAATTAGAAAGATATTTGACACCAAATAATGAAAAAGATAGTTCTTTAGCTTAATATTAAAGTTAAAAATCCTACAGTAATGTAATACTGTATACTGAACAGCAGCGGATCCATTTCTGGTCGATGATTGAGTTTGTGTTATAAAAAGTTTGGTTAGTAGTGATTTTATCTCTAATTCCAATCCAAACTTTGAAGGAGGAATTGCATAAATCTTTGCAAAAAATAGACATCTCATAAAACTAGATAAAATCAAAGGTGGTATCCATTTCTTTAAATTTAGGGGGTCCGGATCAACCTTGGACGACGTCCCCCTTCTTGGCGAACACTTCTGACAACTCTTATTGAAAATTTTCTAGAAATATCAGTTTTATGAGAAGCTTTCTCTTAAGTTTTTCAATAATATAGACCTCCAAGAAGTAAAATATTGCTGACGGGTAAGTTTCTAGAATTTTATCTTTTGAAAGCTAGTGCGAAGACAGAATTTTTTCAGTTCATTAATGGTCAGCGATATAAAGGCGAAGTTTATACAAAATTTTTGAACAATTCTTTTCGAATAAATTGAACTTTTTGTACATTTTTGTATTATCAATAATTTACAGATAAAATTTTAATACAATATAGTAATGCAATGTTTTGAATTATTCAATATTTGCTTGAATGTAAGCTTATTTTCTTCTTTAACATACTGTAAGGCTTATGTGTGGTTTCTTCGTTCAATCGTTTCTCAATTATTCATCAATATTCACAATGACTTAAAGCAATTTATTTAAAATTATTATAAAGGCAATCAAAATATTTGTCTGTATGACACTAATTGATAGATATCATTACTTAGAGTGAAACTGACTCTATATCGCAAATTATTAAGTTAAATGAATTTTAAAGATATTTTAAGCGAGACTTACTTATCAGTGTTTTGAATTTGATTATCTTCTGGAATACAAATATTTACGTCATATTGAAAGTTAAACAAACATTGCAAACATAGCCTGAAGAAACTTAATTAAAGTTATTATTCTCGATTATTCTATTACAGCGAATTCCGTTAGCAGTCAACTGAATAATCTTTTATACTCTAAAAATCAATTCAAAATTCTAAAAATGTTGAATATTGTGGTTTCCAAACTAAAAGTTCCTCAAAATTTTCATAATCTCAAAATTATTTTATAAAAATACTTAGAAAATTGCAATATACAAAGTAGAGGTGAGCACATTTTCAAAAACTCCTGCCTACCCGCCTGACTATTTTTTAAACCTTAGCTCCGACCCGCCCGAGCCCGGAAACCTAAAAACCCAACACGAAAATACCTGATTTTTTAGCTTCAACCCAAGCCCACCCGAGCCCGAAGTAACCCGATGTTCACCTTTAATCCGAAGTAACTTAATATATATTTTTTTATTCAAGTGTTTGTTTTTTTGGCTTTCACATAAACAGATGAAAATTATTTTTTAGCTCCAAATTAAAATAAAAATTTCAAAATTTAAGCTTATCTGTGAAAAGTTTGATTTATAAATTGGACGAGAAATATATCTATTATTCATGAAATTTCATAATTTCTAACTTCTAACACAAATTCTAAGAATGAATTCTGAGTAATACTGGAATCTTATCTTCTATGTGAATGACGTCAAAGATTCGATAAATAAAAAAAGATCAAAAACAACTGATCTACAGAATTCCAACCCATATAATGAAATCAACGCCAATGGAAAGGTGGATGTGATGTACAAAAATCTGGCGAATCTCTATATACAAGGAATGATGAATCACGTAAAGAAAATAAAAGCCATAATAAAATTTACTTAAGTTCAAACTTAATATACGGTACAGAAGAAACTCATTGAAACTGAATGAATGGCTAACAATTATATTAATTCACAGCCATCAGAGCCATCAGAGCCCAAAACAAAATATATTTACAAGAGGAGGTAAAAACTCTATGAAGATGTACTCACAGAAGCCCGATTCCAAAATTGATTTGATTTTGCTTACCTTAATCTTCATTTACTATAACTATTACTAGTAATATGAAAGTAATTCAATAGCTTGAAGTTCATATCTATAATATACAATCAAATACTATCAAATACCCTAAATTCATGGGATAACCAAAATTGATTGTGTAAAGAAGTGAATACTACGTATATACTATACCTTTGTAAAAGATACACTTACAAAAGATATAGGTATGGGTAGGTTGGGTAGGTATTTCTATTTATATGTTAGCTGTCATCTTACAGTAAATATTTATATACATTTCAAGAATAATAGAAAAGATTACATAAGCAAAAAAATCTTTATTAAATCTTAAAAGTATGTCATTTATTGAAATGTTTATTTTGACTTTATCTCAGTTACAATGACCTGAACAATGAAAACCTTATTAAATATTGCGATATGTATTTCTTGAAACTTAATACTAAAAAGTAATGCGACAGAATTGAAAGAGCACTACAGTGTATGTCTTGTCACGAGTATGTAATAGAATATGTAAGTTCTCTCTGTTATATATTGATTATTAAATTGTTGAACGTTCACTTTTGTGATTCTAATTACATTTGTAATTCAAATGTCAAATTAAACTACTTTTCTGAACCTAAAACATTTCGCTGTTATATATTTTCAAGTTTCTCAAGTTATGCCACAGTTCTTATAACACAAAAATTCATATTTGTTGTAAACCCTTTTTATATTCAATATTTTAATCAATATATATGTTTAAATATCTGTGTATAACAAAGAATAAATATTTTCTACGGTTAGTTTAGTTCCAGTAAAGCATAAAATTATATTTAAGTACACCTTAAGGTAATCGAAAAGTCCGTTTATGTCTTGTTTGACATCTGGTTCTCGAGAAACAAACTATTATATAAACCAATTATAGCTTTAATATTTTCCGATTATCATTAACAGAAGCATTGCTGGACTAAATATAGGCATAAGACATATCACTATTGATTATCTGACTGATGGTCACTAACATTGGAAGAAATTTTGCATTAGAGGCAATGCATGCTTACCTCTAATACTCTGCTAAAATTGATTAATTTGAATACGTTTCTGGTTTTTTGTTCAATTCTGTTTCAAATGGATTTCTTAATGAAAGTCAAATTTAAATTTCTATTTTAAAAAACTTATAGAGCGTAGACAGAGGTGCACAGGAACCAACTTTGGGGTCCTCTTTTAGAAATTGTCAATTTTCGAGATTCAAACTTTTATGACTATTGAGTTTTTATTGATAATTTGAAAAAAAATTTGGTAAAATTGTGACCAAACTAGTGGAAAAACATTTCTTTATCTCCTTTTATGAAATAAGGCTTGTTATGACTCTAACCTTATAATACTTATTATATTCTAAAAAATAAAATTACATTCTTTTAGAAAAGAAGTTATTAAAAAAGTTGCTATTCCTGTAAAGTGTGAACATTGGTTCTAACTTTTCTGTCTTATTGGGTTCGGGCGGGTCAGAAAACATTCCTAGAATACCAGAAGTTGCATAGATATTGATGGAAATAAGTAGTGATGTTTCAGTCTTTGGGACTGAAACTGAAACTCAAAAAAACTGAAACTGGAACTGATTTAGAAAGTTAAGACTCTGACCCAACACTAGAAATAAGTTCTTATATATAAAATATACAATGGCTTTGCCAAATATTGTACTATGGATTTAGGTGGAGATACAAAGTACACAGATTTCATATGAAACAATCATTTCAATTGTATTCTCATTTCTATTTCGAGAAAAATTTTCATTTCGATTATATTTGGATTTCAAAAATCGAAACATCACTACTAATAACCAGAAAAAGCATGAATTTTGCCCTAAGATAGTGAAAGAAGATTCTTGAGTTTGGGTATAGCCTTTTGAAAACTGTTTGGGTTTGGGTTTGAAATTTGCTAACTTTTCTTTCACTACTCTAAGAGTCATTTATAGGCCAAATAGTGTCTAACCCTCAAAAAGAGAATTACAGCTTTTTATCAATTTTTCAAATGATTTATTTTCATCTGATTTGACTCATGAATGGATTAAATGAAAGATAAAAAAATAGGTGAAATACTATTTTACTTAAGTCTAGCAATGAGTACAGTAGTGATTTGGGTATTAAGGCATATATTTAATATCTATATTAATATTTGTATAATATAAAAGACATTACTGTTTCCAAAGCTACCACTTTCTAACGCATAAAATAATCTCAATATTGACTACTCTTTTGTTATTTAATTGAATTACACTTTTAATAAATCAAAGAAATTGAGGTCTAATTTATAATTAGAGACGACTAAAAGATAAAATATTGAGAACTGTATAAGTAATGAGATTTACGTCATTTATACAAACTTTTAAAGCTATTGGTTTGCAATTGAATGGCATTGAATCGATTGTCTGTTTTGTGAAGGGAGTCGTCGACTGAATGCTTCAATAACTATAGAAAAGCCAAATACAGGTATGAAATAAGTTCTGTTGGGTTCAGTTCTGTTGTGTTCTGTATTGTTCTAAACCTGCTTTCGATTCACAACTTTTTAGAGCAATAAATGTATAGCTTTTTATGCATAGAAGTCACGTCCGAAAGGCGGCGCTCACTATAGTTGTTGTTCAAAGCTTTCAATCATTACTGGAAATAATGTTTTGGTTTTTGTGTTTATTTTTTAGATTTAATTAATAGTAAATACAAAAAACTCTTTTTTATGTTTGTTATAATCATTGATTTGATTTGATTTTTAACTAACATTACATTCATTTATATATAAATAGTTTTTAGTCTCAATTTCTAACATTTGGATAAACTTTAATCTTCGGTAAGAAATAAATACTTATTCGACTCAATAATAGATAACATAATCGATTAGTATATGATTAGTAAATAATGTATTGATTTAGGAACAGAAAGAGTGCTATAAATAGTATTAACACAAAAATAAGAAAAGTATTGCAATGAGTTCAACACCATATGAGTTGGGCGTAAAGTATGGATTACCGCAAGACTTAAGTGAAACAGATTTACAGCAAAGACTGAAAGACTTGAAACGTGAAGTAAAGGAAGAAATACGAAAAGAGCTTAAGATCAAAGAGGGCGCAGAGAACTTGCGTCGGGCCACCACTGATAAGAAGAGTTTGTCTAACGTTAACTCTATTGTCAAAAAGGCAAACAATAAGTTACAGGAATTACAGGAAGATCTACAAGAACTCAATGCACACATTGTTGTCAATCATGGGCAGAGTTCTTCAGATTTTGGGGACAATTCTCAGAGCTCTTCAGACCGCGAAGATGGAGATAATGAGAATAGTGTGGTGTCAGCTGTGGCTCAAAGACTGATATCGCTTGAGAAGCAGTTGACGATTGAGATGAAGGTAAAACAGGGCGCAGAGAATATGATTCAGATGTATAGCGGATCCAATTCTAAGGAACGGATTAATAGGAAACTATTGGCTGAAGCGCAACAAATGTTAGCCGACGCCAAAGCAAAGATAGAATACATCCGAATGATGATCATGAAAGTCAAGCAAAAAGAACACAACGATTCTTATGATAACGGATCTGCTTTTGCTATAAGTGGTGCTAACACTTCAATAGGTGCTGATTCTAGTGCTACTAAAATGCCTGAAATAATGTCACCGTTAGAGGTGAGGACTGAAGAGTTGAGGCATAGACTCAAAGTTGAATGTGCTGTTGTTGACGGCGCTAAGAATGTAATTAAATTATTGCAAAGTTCAAAAGTGAGTGATAAGAAGGCTTTACAAGAGGCGCAGTCGAGTCTGATAGAGTCGAGTCAAAAAGTGGATATTTTACGCAAAGCGTTAGATATGTGTCGGCAACAGTTGCCTCCGGGCTCTCCCAAGTCGGCGGTTCTCAAAGTGGAATTAGATAATAGTCAATCAGCGAATCCTACCATTTATTCGCCAACCATTGCTTACAGTGGAAAAGATAACGTTCAAAGTAGTACTCCGTCTACTATTTCAAAGCCGGCAGCTATTACTGGAAAACTTGAGGTCAGACTTATTGGTTGTCAAGGATTGCTCGAAGACGTTCCCGGCAGGTCTCGAACCAAAGATAACAATTACTCAATGTCTACAGATTTCAGAAGTCTTGTTAAGGCTAAAGGACTGGGGCGGACGTCATCGCGGTCTTACTCTATTAAAGACGAAACGAGTAATGAAATAATGTCTGTTCTCAAGTTGGATAATGTGACTGTCGGTCAGACTTCTTGGAAGCCCTGCAGTCAAAAAGCTTGGGACCAACGGTTCAGCTTAGATCTCGATAGAAGTCGTGAATTAGAAATTCAAATCTGTTGGCACGACTGGAGGTCTTTATGTGCCCTCAAATTTCTCAGACTCGAAGAGTTTATTGATGACAATAGACATGGAATTGCTCTCCACCTCGAACCACAAGGAATTCTTTTCGCAGAAATAAAGTTTTTAAATCCTATGATTTCTCGTAAACCAAAACTTCAACGACAAAAACTGTTTCGACATAAGGGCAAAAACTTTTTGCGTCCGAATCAGATGAACATAAATGTCGCGACTTGGGGTAGACTTATGAAGAGAGCCATACCTCAGGCCTCATCAGAACCAAACATTGCGTCTCCAACTGCTGCCATTGGCTCTCAATCAAAGAGCAATGAAATGACAAATTTAGATTCAGTGACTTCTTATACAAAACCAAAACCCGATCCAAACCTACAGGACTTTAAGAAACAGAGTTCAACAGTTCCTCCAATTAACAAATCAGAAATAGTATCACAGTTTGATGAATCGCAAATCGGTTCCGCACTACACGAATTCGATTTTCTTCATCATATTTCGAGCTCATCAACTGATACTGTCTCTGATGGTATCTCTGGTCCTATTATTAAAGAGCCCTCACCTGAAATCATTAATTCTAATAATGTTCGACCTAATAGTATACAGAGTATTGACGATAGCATTGACATTAGTAATTTACGTATTGGATACTCTCCCAGTCCTGAGCCTATTATTGAATTGCCTGATGAAGACATAAATGCTAAACAATACCTTTTGACAGCTATTTCTTTAGAAAATTTTGAATTTATAAGTGTTCTCGGGAGAGGACATTTCGGAAAAGTATTTTCTATTTTACATTTCTTTAAATACTTTGATCTTTTTTAAAACTTAAAACTTATTTTAATTTTAGGTTATTTTAAGTAAACATAAGACAACAGAAGAATATTTTGCAATTAAAGCTTTAAAGAAAGGCGATATAATAGCCAGAGATGAAGTCGAGAGTTTGATGGCTGAAAAGCGCATCTTTGAGACAGCGACCAAAGTGAGACATCCATTTTTGGTCAATTTATTCGCATGTTTTCAAACGACTCAACACGTGTGCTTTGTTATGGAATACGCGTGTGGGGGAGATCTCATGATGCATATACACAATGACATCTTCAATGAGACCAGAGCTACCTTTTACGCAGCCTGTGTTGTGCTCGGTCTTCAGTATTTACACCAAAACAATATTGTTTACAGGTTTGCATTGTTTAAAACAAACTCTTGAACATTATTAACAGTTATGTTGATTATGAACTTTTAGAGACTTAAAACTTGATAATTTACTTTTGGATCGGGACGGATATGTCAAGATTGCTGACTTCGGACTTTGCAAAGAAGGCATCGGTTATGCTGATAGAACTGGAACTTTTTGTGGCACTCCTGAGTTTTTGGCGCCTGAAGTGCTCACTGAAACCTCTTATACTCGAGCCGTTGACTGGTGGGGGTTCGGAGTTCTCATATTTGAAATGCTTGTCGGAGAGGTTTGTTTATTAATACACTTTTGACAACTGAATTACAAATAATGTTAATCACATCTTATAATAGTCTCCATTTCCCGGTGACGACGAAGAAGAGGTGTTTGATAGCATTGTTAACGACGAAGTCCGATACCCAAGATTTTTATCTCTAGAATCTATTGCTATCATGAGAAGGGTATTACTTATTATAATAATTATAGTCTCATATTCTTAAAAGAAATGTTTACCCTATAGTTACTCAGAAAAAATCCTGAGCGAAGACTCGGTTCGAGTGAACGCGATGCAGAAGATGTTAAGAAACAGGCATTTTTTAGGGTATGCTTATTATTAATTTAAAAATATAAATACAGATATTTTAATTATTTTAATATTAAAGCAAATAAATTGGAACGATTTGCTCTCACGTAAAACAAAGCCTCCATTTGTTCCTACAATTGTAAGTACAATATTATATTTTACACCAATATGTATACCAGTATTGTGTAATCTTATGTTTACTATCTCTATAATTAGCGATCAGCCGAAGATGTGACCAATTTTGACGAAGAATTCACTTCAGAACAACCGATACTCAGTCCTCCTAAAGAGCAGCGAACACTCTTAGCCAAAGAACAATTATTATTTAAAGATTTTAATTATACAGCCGAATGGTGTTGACTCAAATCTAAAGGTATCTTTGCATCAAAGTATACAAAGCAGGGATCTCTCTCTTACTCTCTCTCTCTCTCTCTCTATCTCTCTAATCGCTAGTTTTAGTTAAAAAATCTTAAGTTATTTGAATGTTATGTTAAACATATGAAACCAAAGCGTATTTCATGGCATAAACCATTTGAGGCAAATAACTGCCGATAATTAATAGCCATATTGTTCAAGTGGAATGTCTTCCTTTTGTGCCTTAAGAAACAAAGCTATTGTGAGTACCATTTAGAGCAAAATTACAATAAAGTATTGGTAGCTATTAATTAGTATCGTCTCTGCCATAATCTACGCTCTGTTAGACCTTATATTAGATGCCTTTGTGTCACAATCTTATTATCAAATTTCAATTCTTAACTGATATTAATATAAACTCAAACCTGTTTTATATGTATTCAACTCATTAATGAAAAGTTGATTTGTTTTAAAGAAAAATATATTAAAAAAATCTGCGTTTCATTTGTAACAATCCTTTATTTCTGTTCAAATTTATGAATCATATAAAGTTAGAGAAAGTGTAATGTTATTCATCAACTCCAGCCTCAAGTCTTTGAATAACAGCTTTCTTTCTTTGTTGTATTTTATTCTTTCTCTCAGCCAAAGTGATCTTACGAGCGTTCCATCTCTTCTTCGTGGGATAAGTTTTCTTGTCCTTAGGTTTATATTCAGGATCAGCACGAATGGCTGCGTGAGCTTTAGAATAGATGCTCTCCAACTGCCGAATAAAAAGTAAGTTATTATAAGTTTCATAACAGTGTCATAAGAGTAGACTCACTTCGTCGGGAGTAATGCCTAGTTTTGTGAACTGTGAGAACTGTCTCTTATAGGCCTCTTCGTCGTCTTCCATCAAAGTCTTCATATAGTCGGCCACGTGTTGACCGAATATATGCTTTCGATGCACTTCAGCGTTGAATTCTTTTGATTCGTTGTCATATCCGGGGAATCGTTTAGTACTGTGCGGAATATCAATGCCTCCGTCAGCGGCGCCTTTCATAGCGCCGAACACTCGGGCGCCGGTAGTGGTTCGCGCCAGACCTACATCAAGATATGCTCTGAAAGCTCGTGGCTTTCCCTCAACGTCTTCGACATTGTATTGTTCACCAGAGACTGATTCGCATCCTTTGTATATTTGGTCCAAACGGAACTTCTTCAACAACTTTAAAGACAAACAATCGAAACCCATTTAAAACACATTTAAAATATATTTTTAACACTTCATACTCTTCGGGCCAACAGAAGTCCTGTGCAATACGCGGCCGCATAGTTGGTGAGCCCGACTTTGACCCCATATTTGGGCAGTTCGTGCGCATAAGCGGCGCAAACGACGACATCGCCCTCGATCTTCGCGTAAGCGATCTGACACGTGATGTCTTTGTTCGTGAACCGAACTATCAGCCGATACTTTGGAGTGTTATACTTGTTCTTGTCCTGCACTACGAGGCGTCGACGCGCGTAGTAATCGGTCTTTCCCTCTGTTTTACGGGTTTTTAGGTTTCATTAATGTATTGCAAGTCTTATTATTCATTAATTAAACGTTATTTTAATCTAAGCTATCAATACATACCTCTTCTCCTCTTGAACTTCACCTGAAACCTCTTGAAATAAGCCTTATTTTTGACCACTTTTACGAAACCAGACTTTGGAATAAAAAATGAGTTTTTAAAACCATTTCTACTTAAAGTTGACTTAATTTTGTTAATAAAACGTTTAATTGGTTTGTAATAGTTTTAATTATTTTATATATTATTAGTCCTTATATTTATCGATAAATTAATAGAAAGTCAAACCTTTGTCATTCTCAACGATTTGTGTCTTTTTAATTAAATTATAATTCTGTTTAATAAATGGTTTGCTTTAAAACCATTACAGGAAAGAAAAGGAAGAGAAATGTGTCCAAAAGTCTTACTTCCGTTTAGTCTTATTTCTAATTCAAACATAAATAACGTCTTGTAATAGATTTGGCGCTAAATAGAGATTATATAAACATTTGATTCAACTGTTTCTCTTATTTTAGAATTTATTTTAATTTTTTTAATTCAATTTATATTCTTTTCAGTAAAATATGGGACCAAACGATTCGTCGGATTTATTTGAGGTATTCTTTCGTTTTATTAATTTTTAAAAATAATTAATTAATGAATTAAAACAGGATTCAGAGCTCTATGAAAACGAAACAAATGCCGAGATTTTTATTAAATTATTTTCTGATAATATCGAAGACGAGTCAACGCTATCCTTATTAACCGGCGAAGAATTGCCGCAAATTATTCTCAATTCGAATAATTATTTCGATTGTATTCATAATAATAATAATAATAAATATATTCAATACATCAGTGGTTTAATAAATGTAATGAAACGGTTGTCTCAAAGCGATGACCAAATCCTCGACTTATGGACCAAATCATTAAAACAAACACAAAATTGTATTTTATCGACAATTTTCAAAGAGTTACCCAATTGTTACCCAACTCTTTGTTTACCGAAAATGATTGATATGTCTGACTCTGATCTGTGAGTGACTCATATTTTAATTAAGTTTTATTACAATTAAATTTATTTTTTTAACAATTGATTTGCAGTCAAATAAGTTTCTATGAATACGTTTGTTATAATATTTGTGGATTCGTTTTGACTCTAAATCAATATGAATTTGTCGAACAATTATTGTTTGAAAATCTACTTTCAAACCAATGTGTTTGCAATTTATTAGCGTCTGATATCTTATGCTTTACTGCTCGACAATCAGTTGGACCGCTTTGTTATCATTATTGTTGTCTTCTCTTCAATCTCTCGGTTCAGATGAATGACTGCAATGATTACTGCTTTACAAATTTGGTTTCCGTTCTGAGTCGTCTTTTGCCCCTTTTGCAAGACATAGAAATCCAATATATAATAGAAGATTACGGTCTTATTAATTACTCACAGGTTTGGATGCATTTAAACCTTTCGCATATTCTTTCGTCGCAACAAATTTGTGATACATTTATGAGAATTAATTCTGGCGTTGAAACTGATGTAATAACAAATCAAAACATTCATATCTTAAAGAATATATTAATGAGCGATGAACTCAATGCTCAAATTCATCAAAGATTAAGCCCTTTGTTTACAGAAGTGTTTTGCAAATCAAATACAACTCAAGATTATTGTGATTTAATTGAATTATTGATCGTATTATTGCCAAACACTTCAAATGAAGTCATTTCTAAATTAATGGTTAAGATTAGAGATATTTTGATTAAAACGAATGTTAATATTGGTTTAGCATTAGTTGTGTCCCAGTTTTTAAATCATCTCTCGATTGTTCAAATGCGAGATTCACTCGAAAATACGTTCACAAAACAGATGACTTCGATAATAATGAAAATATTTGAAAAAACACAGCATTTTTACATCAAATTCAGTCTTTTGGATGCGATGACTAATATTTCATTGAAATCTAAATATATATCTATAATAATGAAATGCTGTCAAAATGAAAACATCAAAAAAGCCTTTGAATATCATCTCAAAAGTTTTAAAGTAATCTTTCAGTAAATATTTTATATTTTCAACTTTTAAAATGATTTTATTTACACTTTAGGGCAATGTTTCTATGGATGAAAATGAGAAAATAGATTATTTACACAAAAGAATTGAAAATAAACTTAAAAGAATAGAATTGAAACACATGAATACAATTGCGATCGAGGAAAGTGACGGTTTCTCTTTTGGTGATAATTTACAAATCAAAAAGAGAAAAATTAGTGAAGAATGCGATACAAATACAAAAATTTTAACTAATATTGATGTCAATGATTCTCAGATTAAAGGAACGCTTGATGTGATGGAGACGTGTATCCAGACTTTGAAACTAAATCGAGGTTTCATTAGTTCGCAAAATGAAAAACAAAGAATGGTAACTGTTTTCTATGAATTTAGTGATATAATTGACAGAATAAAAGAATAACAGCTCAGTCTTCATCGTCTTCGTCCGCCTCTTCTCCCTTCAAACTGCCGAAGACCTCTCGCGGAACCATTTTTTGTTGTATTTCTGTTAAATCAAATGAATTATGATTAAAATATATAAATAAAACTTTTATCATAAACTTTTACCGTTAACTTTAGACTTTAAGTTTTCTTCATTTTCTTCTTCTTCGTCATCTACTTCTTCATCTTCATCATCATCATTGATGTCGATTTCATCAGGATTTGCAGTTTTAGGCAAATCTACAGATTCCTGATTTGATTGCGTATTAGATCTAACAAATAGTACTGAACTTTTTGGCGCAATATTATTGACGGGTTCTGTAGACATAGTACTGATAGCATTTTCCAATTGATTCATTTTGTTGGGATCACTATTTTCTGTGGTGGCGTTGACTGCGGCCAACATTTGAGCGGACATGAAGTTGACCTGAGTGTTAAAGGTAGCGGTGACGCTGCGCTTGATTCGCAACATTTCTCTGATAGTGTCCTCATTTCCGTGTTTTATTTCAAATTCTTTCCAAGTATTCCAAAAGAGTTGTGTAGTCCTCGGGTCACACATTTGGCTGCAGTGCGCATATATAGCTCTGGCTCTGTCTATTTCTCCCAGTTTTCGTTCGAGATCAGCAAATCTTAAGCACATTTCTCTGGCCTGACTATCAGTCAATAGTTCGATAGCCTTTTCATATATCTGTCTCGTATACGTGACGCCAAACATTTCTGCAGCTTTTTTAATAAATATATTAAACATTTCAAACTGTTCTTCAGGTAAAACAGATTTAGTGGCGCGATCATAGATAGCCATCGCATGCTTTGCCAAACCGTAATCTTCTTCGCATTTGGCATATAATAAATAAAAAGATTTGGCAAACTTTGGCGGACATCCGTCCAAACATTGTTCAAATAGATCTCTGGCGCGCTCTAATTTGCTTCCATTATAACGTTTCAAAAATTTAGTCAAATATGTGTTCCAAATGTCGTAAACATTGGGCCATTTGAATAACGAGATCCCCTTTTCGTAAGCCTTAAAGGCCTCCTCATAATAGTTCAACTCTTCCAGAAACAAACCATAATTAATGATGACCTGAGGCGTTGCTATTTTCAAATCAATGATTTTGTCGTAAACTGCTTTTGTAGATTTAAAAGTACCAAAACTTTCTTCTAAGTCCGCGTACATCGACCAGATTTTGAGAGACTTATAGAGTCTGTATTGGACGGGTTCGTTCTGATCAAAATACGCCACTTTCTTGGGTGGGGCGGCAGTTGCTCTTTGCATTAGTGTTAAAGCTTCGCGAAAACAATCGTGTCTTAACTCCATTTCCGCCCATTCACACCAAACTGCAGCTAAATCTTCAACTTTAGTGAATGAAGCGGTGGTCGCCTTTTCGAATATTAGTCTCGAATCTTCGATTTGGCCGTTTTCTTCATAAAACTTTGCAAAGTTGACCCATAATGTATATAACTTTCCTACTGATAGCTTAGGGTCAACTGTTTGTACGGCTTCTGTGTAAACTTCGATCACTTGTGTTGGTTTAGATTCTAAGAGTTTAACCCTTTTATGCCATTCGTCGACATTATGGGGATTTTGTCTTAAGGCAACGCTATTTAGTAATAGAGGTCTTCTTTCTATGAGGTCTTCATATCGCGCTAAACGCAGTTCCAATTCAATGTCATCGTCTTCTGTAAGTGATGTCAAATCCATTTTTGCTTTTATCAGTTTCTCTTCGCTTTGAGCGTAAGCGTCAAACACTTGAGAGAAGTCTCTGATAGTCATAACACTGAGAATGGCTTCTTCGTAAACATCTCTCGCCTTTTCAAACAAACCACTTCTGATGTAATATTCAGCTAAACTGATCCAAAGCATCCCCTGTTGATCATTATATCTTTTGATGCCCTCACGCATGATGGCGTCCACATTGAAAGAATGCACTTTATCTGGATTTTTGCAAATTATTTCACTCAATTCAGTCCATAACTGATGCTTTGATTTTCCCTCTTTTGATATAAAGTCATCTCTATTCACAATTTCTGCCAACTTGAGCGCCGCCTCATCGAGTCGGTCGACAGAACATAAGTATTCAATGAACTCTTCAGCTTCTTCTGGTTGTAGTTTGAGATAACGCTTATAAACTCTGACAGCAGTTTCGGGTATATTATAGGTCTTAATGAAGGTGAGATATATGGGCCAAACCCTGTTGTGCTGTGTGATCGGCAATGACTGCAGCGCACGATCCAGTGTTCGTCTCGTTTTAGTGATTTGGTTCTGTTTCAGCAGAAAATCACAATATTCTGTCCAAATTCGAGGCATTTTATGCATGAATACTAACGCTCTTTCAAAACAGTTGTTCACATCTTTAACCATTGGGTCGATCATTAAATGTTCTTTGATTTGACCCATTCTTAGTCTCAAATATCCGATCCATAGCTTATAACTTCCCGGAAGTTCTTTAAGAGCTCTTTCATATACCATATTCACCACTTCTGGAGAACATTCTCTCTTATGGTCTATATATCTGAGCCAATGCTTCACTGAATAAGGATTTCGAAGAATGTCTTCTTCAAAGGGTAAGTCATCGTCGCTCTAATCATACAATTAAGTCAATTATTATTCAAATACTGTATTGTAATCATATCTCACCTGAAGAAAAAACTTTCTCTTCTCTTCACTTATATTGTCTGTGATATCCATTCATTCAAAATAATTGTCTTATGATTGAGTTTAATCTAAATTATCGTTTCAATTAATAGTTTAATGAATATTATCTCTAATTTAAGAAACAATTTAATTATTAAATTACACACTTATCACACATGTCTTCGCTTTGTTTACGCTGTTTGTAAAATGAAATCAACATAAATTACGTTCGCATAACATTTTACTCAAACCCTTCCCTTTGTGAGAAGTTGAGCAGAATTTATGCGTTTTTTGAATTATAAATTTTTTGAACACATGTTTTTTAAACGTCATTGAGTTATATACTGTATAATAGATTACAGCATTAGTTATGTACGTATTTATTGGTAAAATCATTAATGTAATTATTATTATTATATTATACAATAGTATTAGTCATTCAAATGCTTACTATATTTATGAATGAAATTGACTTTTATTTTGTCAAAAATTTTCTAAAACTTTTATGAATTAAAAATAAAAACAAACGTTATATCAGAAAAATTTTGGTCAATTAAATCAAAAATAGATATTGTTTTAGAGATAAATAAATACATAAATTAATAATGAATTGAAAGTTTGAATTAATACTAATTAAAAATTTTCTCAATTGTATTGAATTGAATGCGAATATTGATAAGTCTTAAGCGATGTCTTCGCGAATGCCGTCGAATATCAATAATAATATAAATAATAATTACAAGAGTAGGCCATCAATGATGACATCAATGGTTCCGCATTGGAATCCCATTTGGAATAACGCAATGCTTTACAGTCAAAGGCATTCACATTCACCTCAAACAGGATTCGGTTATTATGGCGGACCTGCTCTTCGAGCACAAGCGACCCCACCATTGCTGGGCTCACAAACAGCACATCACAGCCCACAGAACATAGCATTTGCACAACCGATGCAATCGATGCCATACCTATCACCTGATAGTATGACTTCAATGCCAATCAACTCTTGGAATAATTTAAATGCAATGCAATTAATGAGACCTCAAATGAGTCCATATTTGAGTCATTCTTCTAATGAGACACAAATGACTCAAATGCTGGACCAGTCGACTGCCAGAACTCACACAATAGTGCCATCAGTTCAACGATTCTCTAATAATTGTGATAATAGTAGTAATAGTTCACAAAACACTCCAAACAAGTCTTTCGATGTTAGCTCTCATTCGTCTCGAAATAAATTATATTCCAGTCATAAAAGTCATAAAAATTCATTTCTAAATAATCAAAGAAGTGATAAAAATACTAAACGTGATAATAGTAACAGTTCTCACAAATTTAGAAATTATGAAATCAATTATAACAACAAAACTAAATATCAAAGGAATGAAAAGTCGTATCCAACAGAAAGTTTTAGTAATAATATTGTTATTAATACCGGAAATAATAGTTCAGATCTTTTAAGTGAACCCGAATTTAAAAAGAAAAAGTATTTTAATAAAAACAGCGAAGAAAGTAATCCTCTTTCTGAAGATAAAGAAAAACTAAATAATGCGCGAAAGGATTTTGTGCCTAAGATGCCATTGAAAAAAGATCAGAGTTTTGATGCGGAAGAGATATTTACAAAACCAGTTGAATGGTTGCGATGCTCTCCGGCTGAGGTGTTCTATGAAACAAAACGTGATAACGCAGAATGTGTTACAGCAACCAAACGGATGTTAGAATTGAGGGAAAAGTTTCGATATGAGCTATTAGAGAGAGCCGAAAGAGCCAAAGCTCTGAAGCCTTCGTTTCAATTTCCTGCTCGAAGTGTTAAATTCAAACCACCGAAAGCTATAAGTAATTCATTAATTTCTATATATTTAAAACAATTAAGTTTATCATAAATTAGTATTCATTTAAAATGTATTTCATTTGATTCTCAGTCACGAGCAGCGATTCTTCTTGTAGTGGAAGTGATAGTAATGATGACGACTGCGAAGACACAGCTTATGAAGAATTGCAGCGAAAGAAAACTCATCCGTGGAGATTACATGAAGAGATGTGGTATAACGATCCCGGAGAGGTTCCACTCATTTCTTATTAACTAATTATATACTGTTAATCAGTAATAATTAACTTTATATTATTTTTTTATATTAATCATTTATAATACCTAAATATGTGATGCTATACATGTTTTACATTGAGTTCAAAGAGTTATACAGTTTGAAAATAGAATCAAATCTCAAATTTTTAAATTAACATTTAATTTATATATTAATCTAATTAAGCACTAAAATCAATGAATTTTAAACAAACAGATGAACGACGGACCTCTTTGTCGATGTAGTGTTAAGGCCCGTAAGACAGGTATTCGTCATGGAATATATCCGGGCGAAGAACATCTCGAACTCTGTGATCCAAATAGTAATAACAGAAACCGATTATTTCATTATCGAATATCAATATATCCGAACACTAATTTTTTAACAAAATTCCCGACAACTATACCTCATGACGGACACGATTTTGTGTTTGAAGGCTTTTCCCTATTATCGCACTCGCCATTAGCGAATCTGCCGCCTTGTAAAGTGATTCGATTTAATATCGAATATACAGTCACTTTCGTTGAAGAAAAGTTTCCCATAAATTTCAATGTTTCGGATTTAGAATATTATTCAAATTTTGTGTTCCAAGAATTGCTGGAATTGGTTGACTTGAACTTGAACTTGAACGCCAGTGGCGATCACGGCTGTCCAAGATTTCATTTTTTGCCACGTTTTTCACGTTTATTGGATGACAACGGAAAAGAATTGTTGTCATTAAATGTAATTTTGCAATACTTAATAAATAGCAGTAAACTTGTTATCGATGAAAATAAATTGGATGACTATAAGAACATGAGTGAAGAGGAATGGATGGAATTCGCTAAACAGCTGAAAGGAATGATTATAACTTACCCGGGAATGAAACCCTGCTCTCTTAGAGTCGATCAAATCGACAGAGAAACTGATGATCTGATCGATGGAATAAAAAGCGAAGAAAGCCCTAACGGTTCAGAGAAGGCAGAAAACGATGGTTTTCCTGTTATAGTCCACTTCGGTATACGTCCTCCGCAATTGAGTTATGCCGGAAATCCTAAATATCAGAAGGCGTGGAGGGATTACGTAAAGTTTCGTCACTTATTGGCCAATAAGAAGAAAGTTTCGTATATCGATAAACAAACTTTACTACAAAAAGAAGAAAAATTACAAGAAATGCGAATGAAAAGTGATTTGAAGCGTGACGTGACTGTAGTCTTGAGCAGCAAAGGATTCTATACGACAGGCATTCAATGCGATATTGTTCAGCACTCTTTATTACTTCCAGTATTGGTTTGTCACTTGCGATTCCATCAGTCATTACAATACTTGGAGGGAATAATTGGCTATAGTTTTACTGATAGATATTTATTACAGTTATCTCTTACTCATCCTTCATATCGAGAAAACTTTGGTACAAATCCAGATCACGCGAGAAATGCTTTGACAAATTGTGGAATAAGACAACCACAATATGGCGACAGAAGAGTTCATTTTATGAATACAAGAAAACGCGGAATAAATATGTTGATCAATATTATGTCCAGATTTGGCTGTAATGAAGAAACCACTTCTAATATTAATCATAACGAAAGATTGGAATTTCTCGGCGACGCTGTCGTCGAATTCTTGTCATCGATTCACTTATATTTCATGTTTCCTGACTTAGAAGAAGGAGGTTTAGCAACATATAGAGCAGCACTCGTACAAAACCAACAGTTGGCTGTTTTGGCCAAAAAATTACAACTCGAAAAGTTCATGTTATACGCTCACGGGTCTGACCTCTGCCATGATCTCGAACTGAGACATGCAATGGCTAATTGTTTTGAGGCATTAATGGGCGCACTCTTTTTGGATGGAGGTATAGAAGTGGCGGACCGTATATTTTCAAACACTTTGTTTGCTGAAGACAGTGATTTACTGCATGTTTGGGTTAATTATCCAAAACATCCGCTACAAAGTCAGGAACCAAACGGTGATCGACATTATATCGAAACAATTCCTCGTTTGAAAGAACTGATAAAATTTGAAGAAATAACAGGAATAGAGTTCACACATATTCGTCTATTAGCGCGCGCTTTCACTCATCGAAGCGTAGGATTTAATAATCTAACGCTGGGATCGAATCAAAGGATGGAATTTCTGGGCGATACAGTTCTTCAACTGGTCGCATCTGAATATCTTTATAAATTTTTTCCTGAGCATCACGAGGGACACCTCTCTCTACTCAGAAGCTCTTTAGTCAATAACAAAACTCAGGCAGTAGTTTGTGATGATTTAGGAATGACTTCAATTGCAATTTATAATTACTCTAAAGGAGAACTTAAAACTAAAGACAGGGCGGACCTATTGGAAGCATTTCTGGGCGCACTTTATGTCGATAAAGGATTGGTTTACTGTCGACTGTTCTGTGAAGTTTGCTTTTTTCCCCGATTAGAAGATTTTATAATGAATCAGGACTGGAATGACCCAAAATCAAAGCTTCAACAGTGCTGTCTTACACTACGCTCTGTTGATGGCGGAGAACCCGATATACCCGTTTATAAGTAAATAATTTTTATTTTTTCACCTTTTATGCTATTTTTTATTATTTAAGTCAAATATTAATTAATTAATTGAATGAAAATATTTAGAATCTATTAATAGTTTAATTTTTAGAGTTAGACTCAAAACCGCCATAATTGCCTATATTTTAAGCAATTTTTATCTGTGTATTCAGAAAATAGATGACTAATAGATTCAGAGAAATAACTTTTTCGATCAGAAATAGTATTGCTTATTACAGACGCGTATTTTGAATAATTATTATAATTTAGTTGAGTTAGAAATACTAACGGATTCAATCGCCACTACAGTAGTCCATTTCAAAAGTCTTATACCATTCAAATTTGCGGAATCCAAGAACTTTGAATGGAAAACACTATCTCTATAATAGTTTCAAAACAGAATGAGTCATATTCTGGACTTAAATAACATTCAAGTATTCATCACAAAAAAGCCCTCTTTAGATATTATGTAATATAGTTTACTATACTTTAATTGGACTTTATTTCGTATTAAACCTATGAATCTTTTAAATTTTTAAGAAATAGATGTATTATTTGTTTTAAAAACCTTTGTCTTAAAAATAGATATAATTTTGAAAGTAATGTAATTTTTTTTATAAAATTCTCTTTTGGATGTGATATGTATTACAGAATTTATAACTCATATATTTTTATTACATTATATTTATAACTATATATTTTGCTGATATTCTTAAATTATTTTATAAATTCAAACATTGTATAGAGTTATCGAATGTAGAGGTCCGACAAATACCAGAGTTTATGTGGTGGCCGTCTATTTCCGCGACCAACGAATGGCTACTGGTACGGGTCATAGCATACAAGAGGCAGAAATGAACGCCGCTTCCAATGCTTTGGAATCATCGAGAGGTCAAATAAAGAATCAATTTCTCAATTATATTATTTCAGATCTTTTAATATACTGTAATTGAAAATATATATATTTTTATTTATAGAACTTTTTCCACAATTGAGTCATCAGAAGAAAGTTATTGAACGAAGTGTTAAGTCAGTCAAAACTCAGGTAAAGAAAGAAAGAAAAAGAGAGAAAACATCAAAAGTCAAGGAAGATAAGGATAGATCAAAAATTAAATAAAAGAAATCTCAACTCTTTCTAATAAACTTTTCAATTTAATACAAAATATATTTATTTTACAGTTAAACCTAATTATAGCGAAGATAGCAATTTATTTATAACTGTATTATTTGAGTAAATTTTCATAATTATTGTCTAAATTGATAAAAAAATAATTGTAAGAATTGTTTTATAGCACTTCTCAAATGAATAAATTATTGTCAATTGAAAACTGATTACATTTAATGCCAAAAATTAGTGATAATTAATTGAATAAGAATAAGAATCGGCTAAGAGATTGTCCTGTTAGCAGAAATTCGACCAAAGATGAAATAACTTAGCATTAAAGTAATAAATATTGGTAACTATAATGATACGCAAGTGTAGAAAGAGAGAGCAAATTGACGTCAATAGTATCCTATGTTACTATAGAATCATTTGAAGACATAGAAAATAACAATTTAGTCTCTATTCCTATACAGCGATATAGTTTGCTGTAAAAATGGTGGAAATTGATTAAAAAGGTATATAATGCCTATTGCATTACCATTTGGTTAATGATCATATTTGTATTCTCTCAGAGATGAGAGCTGTCATCTTATTATTCCTGTTAATTATTTCAATCTGTCACCGATTCGGTCAATCAGAAGAAGAAAGTAAGAAAGCTTTTAAATAAGTTTTTCATAATATATCAAATATTGTTCCGTATGTTGTTATAGCTTTGTCTCTAGTGTAGTAATAATTCTTTGGAATACACTCTTTGTATACTACACATAGATTGTATGTCAATGGAAGCTTAGATCATATGATTCTTTTCAGAGCGTTAATTAATTCATAGAAACTTTTTTTGTAATTAAATTACTAGAAATATGGGTCAAACATATTGTATCAATATTTAGATTAAGTTTTTAATAATTTTTTTTATCTTTGTATTCTATACCATGTTGCGAAAGATTATTACCTTTGCTTAAGTTAAGGCAAAGGAGAATCTCATTCTCGCAATTGTCAGTAGAATTCTATTTATATTTTCTGTTATTAATTCTTACTCTATTTTAGCGCAGTATAAGTTCTTTTATATATACTTTACCTAATCCTTGTGTACATTCTAATGATTTCTGAATGATATTTTTTCATAATCGAATTATCTGTTGTCCTTATACTTTGTTAATATACTTATATTAAAGTAAGTCTTTAGACATACAGTAGCAACTGATGTCATTTTATGTCTGCCTCATTTTGAGCAGAGGCTTATTAAAAGAAATGGACTAAAGCTGTTCGAACACAGTTTTTGATAGCGGGTATGGGCTTATGTCATAACATTTAACGGGGTTTCAAGATTTATAAATACGATTCATTTCACAATTATTTTTGATGATCTATTTAAAAATGCATCAAATTTTTAGCATTTTAATGAAAAATTAGTGCATCTGTTTCTAAAGTTTAACTCTAATATCTGTTTTTTGAACAATTTTTGAATCAAAATTCAATTTTGGAGAATCGATTGTTAGCATCCGTGTCAGGTATTTGTTGAATCCATTTGGGATTCAAACTCATCTCTCAAAGCTTATGCTAGTAATTGGTCCATTGCAACAGTGGTTGTATTTTGACAATGCTCTCTCTTGTCAATTACTTTTAATTCTTTTATTGTCAAAGTATTCTTTTTTGTTGCTTTTATCGAAAATTTATTTTAAGACCATATAAAGTAATTTCACGGAATTAATTAAATTTTCTGCTTTTTGGTTTAATATCAACTGATTTTGATTCTTTCAATTATTGAAAAGATTTCTGAAAAATTATTTGAAATTATAAACATCTTTTCCATCTTTATTATACACAACCCTTATATACTGTAGTACTGGGAGCTCAGAATAATCTATTTTAATTACATTGTGTTGTTCTGAATATTGAAAGTCGAATTGCCTGCCGGTCAACACTTTCAAACATATTAGAGTTTATACGACTCATGTATTGTAAATAATAGATTGAAGTTTTTGAATTCAGTCTTTTTCATGTTTTAAGTATTGATCGCAAAATACTTCTATATTGAAGGGTATATAGATATGAATACAGGTAGTACAGTATGATCAATGAGATGTTATTATTATGCAATATAATTGAACTATTCTTAAGTAGAACGTTAACCAATGTCAAACTTATATAATCTTAACTTTTTTACAATATTTTATTATAAACATCTCTTTTCCTGTTTTAATTTTTCATATTTCGCTCAAATAAATCAAAAAGCTCTCATATTTTTGTAATTTAGAAAATTAATTATTTTTCGTTTAAATGATAATTATTTTTTTACAATATTTTGTAAATGCGATACTTTCATTATTTATATTAAAGAAAGAACTGATGAATGATTTTTAGCTCATATTGTGTAATAATGGGAGCTTATGAATAGCTTTCTTAAGAAAGTTTTTTTTTAAATGATTCCTCTTCTTCATATATTTCATATAAAGTTTACGGACCACTTCATTTTTTGAATTAAAAATGGATTCAAATTAAGTAAAACTTTAGTATTCATTTTTACATTCAGAAATAGAGTGAGGAGCATAAGCTCAGCTCAAGCTCATAGTTGTGAGCTTCTGAGCTTATCTGCAAATACTATCCATATTAGGTAAAGCTAAGAAAAATATTTAAAACCTACCATATGTACTACTAGTATACTAAATCTTACAATCTTGTTAGATATTATCTTAGATATATATTAAATCTAAAATAATATTTTATTTGTTTTTTTACTAAAACAAGCTTATGTTGTCACCAAATTAATTTATATTCTGAAAACAGTAAACACTCGTTGATTAAGAAACTCTAACTATTCAAGTGTTAAGAACTGACAAATATATCAATACAGGCAGTAAAATAAAATCCTCTTCTTGATTAAAATAATCAAAAAATGATTATAATGTTATGAGAGTATACAGAAGATCCTAAATATGGTCTCAATCCTCAAGTATAATAATTATGATTTATTAACTTGTTTTAGTTTTACAGTTTAACCCAGTTATAGATAACTAATATAGGAAAGCACTGTTATACACATCAATATCCTCTGCAACGATCAGTGCTATGGTGTCCTCAATTACTCACTCACTTAAAGGCATTACTCATCAATTGTAAAATCCTGGATATTAACCATTATTAACAAAATTATTTTTACAAATAAAGGTACCCAAACGTGATCGGAATATTTTTTTTATAAAACTTGGGTCAAATTAAGTACTAATAAAATAATGAACTTTGATATAAAAATTAGCTGATATTCACTTTCACAAATTTTGTATACAAAATCATATCAATAGACTTATTTAATAACAGTTATAACCTAATAGTAATTGAATATAAGGGTGAATTTTTGATATTGTTTTTAACAAGCTTCCCGATACCCCACCCACCTGACCGCTTCTGACCAACTAAATTTTGGAGAGGCCTACCCCTGCAATTGATACATTGTTGGATTGAGCTCATCATACTGAAAAATTTAATATCAAACTTAACCGCTTCCGACCCGAAACTGGCCACTTTCTCGTATTTTTCATTTAACCGCTAATAATTCTATTGAAATTTTAATTGATTAATAGTATACAAAATTTGTTCCGATCACGTTTGGGTACCCTTACTTGTTAGATAAAAATTCTTTTTATATAGAAATTTTTATTATAACTGTGTCATAATTTGATCTGTATCCGGATGTAAGTAACTTAACTGATGTGTTACATATAACCGGCTCAAACTGTTTTTTATAATAATCAAATTCATTAGAAATTATTAAAATGATTACAGAATACAATTTATAAAGAAGTAGTACTACTCACCAAATATTAACTCTCCGAAAAGTATTTTGCCAAGTACTGTATAATGTCTCCCTATTTACCTAGCATTAACTTGTTGCAATTTTATTCCCTATTTTTAGTTGTCTTTCTACCTAAGTTTTTATATAAACTAATTTTCAATAAAGGAAATCATTTTGAATAATTGTTTACATATTAAAAGGACTTTTAAT